>VZRH01004479.1:41972-65537 GCA_013397555.1 Urocynchramus pylzowi | reverse complement strand
CGGGCGGGCCGTTAGGGCCGTTCCCCGCTCTCCGAGGCCGGGATCCCGCGGATCCGCCCGGGCAGCCCCGGACAGCTCCGCGGCACCGGGCCCGGCCGCGGCCGCCGGGGCTCACGGCTCTGGCCGCCTCCTGGAAGATTCTCCCCGCTTGGATTCAGGGGTGTGCGGGCCCCGGTGGGAAGGGTGAACCCCTTCGGAGTTGTCGCTGCTGTAAAAGAATGTTTCAAACTCGCGTTTGGTGTCGTGTTTTGAATCGCTTTTTGTTGGATTGTGGAGCGTGGAGAACGCTTGGAGCTTGGAGAGATGCGAGTGCTTTTGTGCCAGAGGTTGTGACTTGAACTGTTTTTCCTTACAAAAATCGATGATTTGGTTTCAGTTTTCTTTCGTGGACTGCATTTTGGAAATTTGGAGTGTTATTATAGTTGAACTTTTTTCTTTTTTTTCTCAGCCCTCATGCTTCTGTGTTCAGTGTTTTGTGGGTTTTTTTTTTCTCCCGTGCTCCAGCATTATTAAATTTACTATTTTCTCAGTAATTTCTAGATTCTTTGGGTCTTGGTTCTATTTATCTTTCAGAAGCTGCTGAGTTTTATCTTGGAGTTCAGAGTGGGATGGTCTTTCAGTTGTTACATTCAAGCTGTTCAACAGAGCAAATTAACTCCCTGCTAAAGCAAGTGCTGAACCACCCCAAGTTATTGTTTAATGAGCTGCTTCAGGTGTTGCCTGAGAAAAGGAATAAACCGGGATTTTTTTTTTTCTTTCCTCTTTTGTACTTCATCCCTCATCACATTTTTTTAATGTGTTTTCAGGCAGTCCCTGAGTACTTTTATTTTTGGTCTTCAGTTCACTCACCCTCCCAGTTTGTATGGTGGATTGACCATGGAAGACTCTTGATCTTGAGATGGGAGTGTGGTGATACTGAATTGTTTCCAATAATGGATTTGTTTTGGATGTACAAATAAAAGCCCTCAGGGTCTCGTGAACCTGCCCTACCTGTCCAGCTGCTCCTTGAACACGTGGAGATCTTAAATGTCATTTGAAAAACCTCTTTCTGAGGTTGGTTCTGAGCCCTCAGCTTGTGGGCTGATGTCTCATTAGCTGTCCTCATTTGGCTGCTTTGTTATTAGCCTTGGATGCAAATATGGAAAAATCCACTCAGACCCAGGCCAGCTTCAGAAAGTCACTGTTAGATCCATGTTGTTATCTGAGCCTTCAGGTTTTTGGCTCAGACAGTGAGGTTTGGGGAGCTCAGTCACTTCCCCTCGTTCCCGAGGCTGGCGTGCCCCTGCCCTTGGGTTTGCTCCAGGAACCCTCCTCTGTCCCTGGTTGAATTTGTCCTGTAAAACCACAGCAGAATTTGGGCTGGGGCTCGGGGTCCCGTCCTGGAGCAGGGCAGGTTCCTGAGCAGCCCCAGGGGGAGCTTGGCCACTGCTCCTTCTGCTCAGCTGGTCCCACGTGCTTTGGAGGAGCCTGCTCAGTGTTCCCTGAGCCCTCCTTCAGCCAGGAGCTGCACGTGGGGTTTGTTCTGGGTGTGCTGAAAGGGGCCGAGGTCAGGGTGGCTGTAAAGCCCCCCACATTCCCCACAGGCCATGCTTTGGTGTGCTCCAGGCCAAGCTGCCAACTGGAACCTTCTGTGTCTCCCTCCATCTCTGCAGTTGGACATGTCTGGACTAATTCCTTGTGAAATGGATATTGTGGAGCCACGGGGCTTTTTTTCTTCCTCGGGGGTTTTTGATGTCTTGGAAACACTTTTGGATTTATTGCTTGAGTTTATCATATCTTGAGGAGTTTTGTCTTTGACAGTTTGTCCTTGGTGCTCATTTGTTGCTTTTCCAGAGAGTAGAATTGGAGAGAAGAGATGAACTGATTGATCTCCTCCATCCTCCTTGAAGAAGACTTTGGGCTGTTTTGTTTGTGCTCTGGTACCTGAGTGTTTCCACTCCTCAGATTTGCAGGGTTTGGAGGAGGCTGGGGCACTTCAGCTGGGTGCTTTGTTGGTTTTGGGGTCTGGTTTTTGAGTTTTTCAGTGTGGCTTGGAATTATCCTGGACTTTCACAATCAAATTAAGCTAAAGCACTCACTGGCTTTGAGGAACTTTAATTAGTTAATTGGCTTCTTTGATAGCCCCACCCTGACTTGTCTGCTCTCCAAGACAGGCTTTTAATATTCCTTCATGATGTCAGGGCTGTGGTTTGGGTGTCATGTGTGGCTCAGTTTGGGGAGAGTTGGGTTGTTCTCCTTGTGCTCCCACTGACACAATTCCCACCCAAACATCCACCCTCAGCTGGGGCAGACCTGAGACACTCCTTGGAGCACGATGCTGAAAATCCCATTTGGCAGGGAAGGGAACATTCTGCAGATGCAGTTCTGCAGTTGGGGGTTGTTTCTGTAAAAGCTCCAAGGGAGGGATGGCTTCCTGCAGGATGAGATCCTCTCAGCTCTGGAACTGGGGCAGGAATGGGCTGAAGGTGATCCAGCAGCCCTTGGCACAGTCAGAACGTGCTGCTGAATGTGGCATTGTCAGCTGGGGAGAAAACACTGCACCTTGTCTGGAATTCCAAGCCTGAGCTGTCACCAGAACTGGGCTTTGTTAGTCAGAGATCCTATTTTCCCTCTAGAGCAGATTAAATACTTAGTCTTCACCGAGGAGTCACCTCAGAATGTGAGAAACTGCCTCTGTCATAGGTAATTGCACTTGGGGGGCATTAGAAAATGATTCTTGCACCTTTTATCACAGAATTTCCCAGGTTATTGTTTGTGAAAGAGGAAACAACTGGAAGCCAAATCACCAGGCTGGTGCTGGAGATTTGCTTTTTGCTTTTCTTTTTAATTAGTGAATTGAATGGTGCATTTGTGAGTTGTGTTACTGCTCCTCCCTCTGTTAGTCCCACCAATGTGGAATGGAATAGAACTGCAGCGTGCCAAAATCTTGGACACTTTTCCACTTTTCCTGAGCAGGCCAAAGTCTGAATATAGAGGAACTTGCTTCAGTAGATAGAAATAGCACATCTGCTGTATAATTACAGAAAATTGGCTCATAGTTTTTCATAAGGCTGAGACCATTTTCCTTCTCCCTTGGCCAATATATAGAAGATAATTTATGGATAAATCGTGTTCATAAATCAGAGTAATTCCTGCAGTTCCCCTGGAGTTACCCAAGGCTGCTGAAAGCATTTCTCAAGATCCAGGTGGTTCTTCTATGGTTTGCAAGAAGCAGTTTCAGAACTGAGTGTCACCAGTGCATCTTCTGTGCTGAGCTGTGGACCAGGCTGCTGGGTTTTGCTGGAGAGGATGATGAGCAATGGCTTTTTGTTCTCCTCAGCCAAGTGTCCAAGGCAGTGTCAGGCCTGCAGTGGCACAGCAGAGCTCTGCTCTCTCTGAACCTCCTGTGGTTTCCAGCTGGGCCCTCCTGGGGCATCTTGGTAATGAGCAGCTTCTCAGAGAGCATCTCTGTCCCTGCCTGTGGGACACAGCCTCTCCTGAATTCCTCTTGCCTTGAGCATCTTGGGAAGTGTCCAAGGCCAGGCTGGACGGGCTTGGAGCAACCTGGGAGAGTGGGAGGTGCCCCTGCCCATCTGTTAAATAAATGAATGAAAGATCTTCAAGGATCTTTCCACCCCCAACCATTCTGGGATTATCTACAGCAGTTCCTGTGTTTTTTCACGACAGTAGCTCCAGAATCAGTTTCCAGCAGACCATGGTGGCACATCTTGGTGATGCTCAAGTGAGTGACTCTTGGCTCCTCGTTTCTCCTTGGATTTGGTGGCTCACTTGGAAATTCTGGTTTCTGATGGTACCAGTGGTCTCTGTGCTGGCTTCTGATTCATTGCTGAAACTTACCCGGGGTTCCTGCAGGGGATTTGGAAACTCTGAAAGGGAATGCTCCCCCCCAGGGTGGTGTTAGGGAGGTTACCCAAGTCCTGGCTGCCCGGAGAGCGTGTGTGGGATGAGGCTGAATGTGGGATGAGCTGTGCTTGCTGCTGCAGAGAGGAGATCCCATCCCTCTCCCTGTTCCCTTGTGCTGCTCTTGGTACCTGCAGGACTGTGCTGGCTGATCCACTTGTGAGCCCAGCAAAAACGTGTGGGTTTCCTTTTCCTGCCTTGGCTTTCTGTGGGATTAGGGCTTCACATTGGCTCCCTGCACATCTGGCTTAGTGGGAGTGCTGGAGCCTGGGAGAAGGGGCAGCTGCCCCTCTCCACAGCTGGAGCTGTGACACCTCCCTGTTTGTGAGGTGTTGGAACATCTGGAATTGTTATCACATTGATCTGATCTCGCTGGACCTGCTAATGCAAAAAAAGGCCCTTGCCAGGGCTGGCCATGGCAGTGGTGCAGCTGAGAGGAGCTGGAGCAGCTCCCTTACTGCCAAAACTGCTGGAGCTGGTCAGGGAGGTGGGTGTGACATGGCTCTGGCTGGGGCAGTGGGATTTTATTATTATTGTTATTATTATTTTAAATGAGTGTTTTGATCTGACCATGAACATCCCCTCCCTGCTGTACCCTGAGCAGCATTTCCCTGTGGGGGCAGGGGCCAGTCCCACCTGCCCTCTGTGCTGCTGCCTCTGGGGCTGCTGTGTCTCCAAACACTGTTGGCAAACTTCTTTCCAGGGGGTTCTCTGGGCAATCCAGTACTAACCACATTCCCAGGCTCTAATCCAGCTGTCTCAGTCATTTCAGGAAGAAGTCCTCAGGCATTTTTGCATGTTCCTACCACTGGTTGGATCTAATGTGTACCTTGTGAGACCCTGGGTTTAACCCCTGGCTGGGGGGGACCTTGCAAACCCCCAAATTGTGCAGAGTTGTTACTGCTCAGTTGGGTTTTGATACTGAGGGGTGACAAACAGAGCTGGTGGGGAAACACCACCGGCTCCATGCTGGTGACAGTGGCTGAACGTGAGCCCAGGTGGGCACAGCCCAGGGCAGGGATTGTCCCCTGTGCTGGCCCTGCTGAGGGACCCCCTGCAATCCTGGGGGCAGCTCCGGGCCCCTCCCAGCAGGAGAGCCCTGGAGGGGCTGGAGTGAGTCCAGGGAACGGAGCTGGGAAGGGGCTGGAGCCCCAGGAGGGGCTGAGGGAGCTGGGAAAGGGGCTCAGCCTGGAGAAAAGGAGGCTCAGGGGGGCCCTTGTGGCTCTGCACAGCTCCTGACAGGAGGGGACAGCCAGGGGGGTCGGGCTGTGCTCCCAGGGAACAGGGACAGGAGGGACAGGCTCCCTCAGGCTGGGCCAGGGCAGGCTCAGGGTGGACATCAGCAGGAATCTCCCCATGGAAAGGGGGGTCAGGGATTGGCAGGGGCTGCCCAGGGAGGCTGGGAGTGCCCATCCCTGCAGGTGTCCAAGGGAGGCCTGGACGTGGCACTCAGAGCTCTGGGCTGGGGCCAAGGTGGGGGTTGGACACAGGGTTGATTTGATGATCCTGGAGGTCTCCCCCATCCTCAGGGATCCAGGAGCTCGCTGGTGCCTGGAGATGCTGCAGGTGACCCCTGGACCCTCTGCCTGCCCCCTGTCCTCCCCTCCGAGCCGGTGCTGGAACGGGACTGCACAGCCATTGGGAGACACTTAATTCCTCTTTGGTTTGTTTTTTTCCAGATTCCAGAGATTTACTAAAGGAATTTCCACAGCCTAAAAACTTGCTCAACAGCGTGATTGGCCGAGCCCTGGGCATTTCCCATGCAAGGGACAAGCTGGTGTACATCCACACCAACGGGCCAAGGAAAAAGGTAATCCCGTGCTCCTGGAAGGGTGGGACACAGAGAGTGGGAAGGGAGCCACAGAACTGCTAATCCTGCAAGTAACTTCCTAGAGGAAATCATAGGAGTTTTGATTCTACTTAAAAGTTGTGTGATAATCTTTCAAAAAAGAAATATTCTCACTTCTTCCTATTTTTCCTGATCTTCATGTGCTTTAAAGGTGTATGAATGCAGGTGCTGTTCCTCATTTTGTGTGGATGTTTTTCTTTTAAGTGACTTGCTGTATCTGGCCTTTCTCAGCAGAAGGACACATAGTCTGTGCTTAGAGCTGTCCTACTACCTTAGAAAATGATGATTTAAAAGCTGTATTGTAGCCCTTAGGACCCCTAGATTTGATTGTAAATTCCAGTAGAACAAATTCCAAAGCCTGAAATGTCCAATTGTGACCAGAAATGAGGAGTTTCTTTGCAATGGAGGGAGGCTTCTAAGAGTGCTTAAGAGCAGAATGAACTACAGCCTCTTTGTTTGTTAAATGAGGCAGAGGAGTTCCAAGCAAACAGTTTTCCAGGTAGTCTGAGCTGTCACTGGGATGCCCGAGGCCCAAACCCGGGTCTGGGCTGTGAACTGAGCAGGAATTCTCACCTAATGGTGCTCCATGGTCAAGGCTTTGCCTCCTCCTGTCACACCAGCTCTCATTCCAGAGCTGAAAGCCCTTTCCAGCTGAAGTTTAACTGTAACCTACATTCCAGGAAAAGACTCAGTTCTGATGGCTTAACATTTTCCAATAACATTCTGTCTAAAATTTCCCAGACAGTTTTTATTGCCACATCCTTTTTAAGCATCCCTGGATTTTAGGGGATACATTAGTAATGTTACTTCAGAGTTCTTCATTATTTGTGTTTGCTTTTCTTGCTCTTTCTCAAGCAGTAGTGCAGTTTCCCAACTTAAATTTTGGAATACCCTAAAATGTGGAATACCCCAGGCAGTGCCTCATCACTTCAGTTTGCGTAATTGGTTCCCATTCTTGCCAGCACTTAAATAGATTAATGTGGAGAGTAACTTCAGATTAAAACAAAAAACTAAACCAGGAAAGCTATAAAGGAGATGAAGGAGCCTTGGGAAAAAATGGGAGTTGGCTCACAAAGAAAAAGCAACCCAGCAAATGTGGACAGAAAGACAGGTGAGAGCCTGAGAGCTCTTGTTGGATGTGAACAGGGGGTTTGTGAGCTCTTGGCCTTCCTGAGACATCTTTTTTCCCAGGAGGTCTGTGCTTTCCAGGCTGTGCCCGAGGCAAAACCCGTAGCAATTCCCTCCTGTGAGCCAGGTTCAGGGGCAGGAAGGCAGCCAGCCAGGGGCTGGGGAGTCAGGAGCCTGTGCTCCAGCCTTGGGGGATCCACTGCTGCCTTTCATCTGTGCTGCAGAAGCAGGAGAGAATTCCCTGGGCATTTCCCTCTTGGAGCCTTGTGGCTTTGCAGGGCTGGGAGCTGAGTGAGCTCTTGATTTGGAGCACTTCTTTGAAGAGGACAAAGTTCAGCTCTCAGCACTCTTTGCTTCTGCAGGTTTTTAGTGCTCCCTTGCAGGAGCTGTGGTTCTGCAGTGCTTGTGTTGGGCTGGAGCTGGCTGCTCCATGAGTGCTGGAGTGCCTGGGAGCTGAGGCAGTCCTGTGCTGCTTCCATTACAGTGAGGAAGCAGTTGGGAAGATTTCCTGGCTGTTGCAGGTGTTGGAGAGGGGATCTGCTCCAGGGCACGCTGTGGCTGCTGTGGTGTGCAGAGGGACAGCCTTGGGGTGGAATTGTTCCTGTAGTGTCCTCCTGGCATTTATCCCTGAGAGCTGACACCCTGTGACACCACAGCCCATGCTGGACCTCAGCCCTGCAGCTCCTGTGGGGCTGGGGCACCCCTGGGCCCTGCTCAGCCTTTCCCTGCAGAGCTCCTGCAGTGGAGCTTCCCCTGAAGGCACCAAGACAGCACTTTGTTCAGTTTTCTTCTGTATTTCTCTTCTTTGCTTGGAGTGCAGAGATGGTTGGAGTGGGTGTGCTCTGGTGGAGGGGAGAGCTTGCTCTGGCTCAGCCTGTGGTTCTCCTTGCCTTTCAGAAAGTCACTCTCCATATAAAGTGGCCAAAGAATGTGGAAGTGGAGGGCTATGGGACCAAGAAGATCGACGCGGAGCGGCAGGCGGCGGCTGCAGCGTGTCAGCTCTTCAAGGTGAGCTCTGCTGCTGCTCAGCCTGGCCAGCTCACCCTGCAGGGTGCAGCCAGCCTGGCCTGCTGATGGGAGCTCTTTCTCTGCCTGTGCACTCCCTTAGTTGGCCCCTCTGTTAGTCAGGGGTAGAGGGTGGAGACTTGAGTCTGAATCCATTTGAGCTTAAAATCCCACTTGCTTCGGGTAGTCCTGGTCTTTGTTCCTTTTGTCCTGGGCCTTAATCAGCTCCTTTGCATCTACAGCGAGCAGTTTCCCTCAGGTGGGTCTGCTGGTCACTAACTCCCACTTCTGCCAGTGCAGCTGGGTGTGTTTGCAGTTGTGGGACCTTCAGAGCCTCCTGTTTCCTCTTCATCAAAGCCAGTGTGGCAATTACATGTTGTAATTTACTATAACTCTCCAGTTATGCTTTGTTTGGCACTTACTTAGGGCTGGAAATGGGTGTGTGCAGCCAGTATCAAACAGGCACAGTAAAACTATAGAGGTCACTCTTGAAGGTGTTTTATAGCTGAGAAAAAGATGCAGGAGCAACCTGGGATCTGCCCCTGGCTGTTCTGTGTTACCTTGAGCAAGTGAGACTGATTTTGGAGTTTCCTGTTAATCTATTCAGTGGGAACAGGGAGTCCTGTGCTCAGGAGAAGATGCTGTGGATGCTCTGGCAGTGAGACAGCTTTTGATTTGCTTGTAGATGAGAATGCTCTTTGAGGAAATAGCCAGCCTTCAGAAATTCAGAAGGACAGTGTGAAAACTCAGCTTCTTCAGCTGCTTAAGCTGATCCTCTAATTCTGTGATCAGCAAAACTTGCTTCACTCACTGTCTTCATTCCACCTCACTCAGTCAGCATTCACTGGGAGTACATCCTGGTTTTATCCTCTCTACTCCAGTTCTGTGCTTTCTTTGAGACCCTGGAAGTTTTCAAAGGAAGGAAAATACCCTACTGATACATTTCCCCCAAACTTTGGAAACGGCTGAAGTGTACTTTAGAACTTAAACCAAAACCCAATCACCTGATACCACAGAGTGAACATGCAAAGCTTTCTTTGCCAGCTAAACTGGAACCTGGCAGAAGACTATTGTGGTGGGAGGCCTCGTGAGATCATAGCTATAGAAAGAGCTACAAATGCTGCCTTAAAAAGCCATCAGTCCAAGAAAATTAATAGTGTCTGATTAGTGCAGAGAGTGAATAGAGAGGCTTTGAGTAGAACAGCGAGCCAGGTGAAATTTGGTGTCTTAGGCACTCCCACAGCACAAAATAATACTGCTTTTTCTAATACAGGGCCATTAAGGCCATTAAATGGCCTAAAGCTGTAACTTTTAATTTATTAAAATTAAAGCTAGAACTTATTGCAGCTGTCTGATAATTTTGAAATGGTCTGTTCTGCACTCTGGATTTATCTGGAGCTTCCTGTGAGGTTCAGTCCTAAATGGTGATGCTAGGAGAGTTTTTAATTACTGCAGACTTGCTTCAGAACCTGAAAGATTAGGGACATTTTCCTGCTGCTTGTACAAATAACTGTTCCTGGGAAATGGAAGGAGATGAACCATTCCCTGAATTCTCACCCTGTATTATCCCAGATTATTCTAGTTCAGACTAGCCTTCCCAAAAAGATGCATTTCCTGCTCCGAGGGTGGTTTCAAAACTTGAGGGTGCTAAATATAGCCAAGAGTTTGTAAAACCCCAATAAATCCTGGCCCACTCATTCTAAGGAGCTGTGTGGGGCTGAGAGCCATACCCTGGCAAGGGAGGGCAGGGACCAGATTCCTGTTGGGACAGAGCAGTGGTGGGGGAAAGTTCAGAGCTCCTGCAGGTGCCTTCCCTCGCTCTGTCTTTGCGTGGGGAAGGAGGGGGAAGGAAGGGGCTGCTCCTGCCCTGCAATCCCCAGCAGGGTGTGGGTTCCCAGAGCTGCCCTGTCTCCCCTGCAGCCCCTGCAGGGTGTGGGTCCCCAGAGCTGCCCCTCTCTCCTGCAGGGCTGGGGCTTGCTGGGCCCCCGGAACGAGCTCTTCGATGCGGCCAAGTACCGGCTGCTGGCCGACCAGCTGGGCTGTCCCGACGAGCGCTGGTGCTCCGAGGGCAAGTGGCGCTCCAAGTCCGGCCCCTCCCTCGCCGACCTGTCCACCTGCTGGCGCCGCATGGAGCCCGACGATGCCATCCAGCCCATGGAGCAGGGCAGGATGCCCAAAGCCATGAGGAGGGAGGAGCTGGAGGAAGGGGAGCTGGAGGAGGGGGAGCTGGAGGAGGGGGAGCTGGAGGAGGAGGCGATCGATGTCTCGGATTACCTGCCCATGGCACACCAGGACGCCCGCACCCCCGGCAGAGACGCCAGGTGAGTCTGGCTGGGGATGCTGAGCCAGGGCAGAGGGAAGGGAGGGTTTTCCTGTAGCTGGGGGGGGCTGGAGATGGGCCAGAGGAATAGCAGGGCAGCCTGGTCTTGTGCCTGGCTGCCATCCAGGGAGTGCATAGACTTCTTCCCTGCAGCTCTGCCCTCTGGAGAGACTGCTGCCAATCTTGTTACTTGCCTGATTCTTCTGTGCCTAAAGACATTTCCATCCCCAGAAGTGGTGCATGTGCACTTACACCAGGTTTTGACCACCCTGGTTTTGAGGGCAACATTAAATCTGCTCCCTTCCATCCCCATAGCTGCCTGCTTGACTTCATGGGCACAAATCTTGATTTTTAATAGGCAGCAGGAGCAAGATCTGTAAGAGATATAGGTGATGGTGGTTATTTCTGTGATGTGGTTTTTAAATTCAGAATTATTTATTAATTAAATCAGTTTCAATCTGTTGATGCCATCTGGTTTGTAGCCTTGGTGTAAAGGTTTGCTCCCTTTTGCTCCCTCTGCAGTAGGTGGCTTTGCTGGGCTGGGTAGTTGTGACCGACAGATTTTAGTAGCAAAGGACAGCAGGACTCTGCCCATGACCAGAACTACCTGGGCTTCAACTGAGTAGTTTCAGAGCTCAGTAGCACTCCTGGAGTGAGTCAGGTGTGAGCACAAGTGGGTGTTTGTTCATCCAACTCTCCTCATGTCCCGTGCAGCCGAGGAGGGAGTTCCATTGAAATGACAGACGACAACACTGCCATCCGTGCCCTGACGCAGTTCCCACTTCCCAAAAACCTCCTGGCCCAAGTGATTCAGATTGCAACCTCCTCCTCCACAGTCAAGGTAAGGTGCTGTCTGACCCCTGCCAGGGAGGAAGCTCAGAGCCTCCAACTGGAATCACTTTGGATGCTTTCTTTGGGCAGCAGATCTGGGGAGAGGAGGGAAGTTAAAACTAGGCCTAGAGAAATCAGTGTGAACAGCAAAGAAAAGACTTTGTGGTGAGAGCTGAGGGAATGTCTTAACAGAACCATGAGGAATGTTGCTCCTGAGGCCAGGGCAGTGGAGGAGCTGCTATCTGAATGAAGGAGGTATTTTCTAAGGTTTCCTTTCCCCATATACCTGCAAGAAGCACAAGTTTGTGTTGCTGGGAGCGATGTGTAACTTCTGTACTGATAGAATCTTTCCACAACTCCATTCTTGCCTGTATCTGTGATCCTCCTTCCTGGGATGTGTCACCCACCTCCCAGAGCTGGTGTGCTCAGCAGAAAGGAGCTGAGCTCCACCCTGAGGCCCTCGGGATGTTCCCCACAGTTGTCTGCTCTGACTTTGGCTTGGACAGCGCCTTGTGAGCTCGGGGGTGGAGTTCAGTGCAGTGACCTTCTTCTAGTGCTCCATTTAAAAAAATCCAACAAAATCCAACAAGTCCAGCAACAAAAACCATGGTGAAAGGTCAGAGGGGCCACATGAGGAGTGGCTGAGGTCACTGGGTTGGTTCAGCTGGAGCAGAGCAGACTGAGGACAGAGCTCAGCAGGGTCTGCAGCTCCTCCCAAGGGACAGCTCCAATCTCTGCTCCCTGTGACAGGGACAGGAGCCAGGGAACAGCTGGAGCTGTGCCAGGGAGGGTCAGGCTGGAGATCAGGGAAAGGTTCTTCCCCAGAGGGTGCTGGGCACTGCCCAGGCTCCCCAAGGAACGGCCGTGGCCCCGAGGCTGCCAGAGCTCCAGAAGCGTTTAGACATGGCTCCCAGGCACAGGATGGGGTAGTTGGGGTGTCTGGGCAGGGCAGGGGCTGGGTGGTCCCTGCTGTCCCACGGAGCCTGGTGCTGTTGTTCCCTGCAGGAGTACATGCAGTTCCGCACGGTGGGCACCAAGACCAAGATCTGCAAGCTCACGCTGCGCTGGCCCTGCCCCATGACCTTCGCTGCCAAGGGCCGGCGCAAGGTGGAGGCCGAGAACAAGGCAGCAGCTCTGGCCTGCCAGAAGCTGAAGGTGAGTGCCCCTGGCTCCTGCATCCCGTGGGGATGTGCCTGTGGATACAGGCTCCTTGTGCCTCACTCGCTGGGTTTGAGCCTGGCAGGGGATGCTGGAAACTTCCTGAACTTTGGTTTGTTTAATGAGCTAATGCTTAATGAGCTAATGCTTAATAAACATCTATTTCCAAACCTTGGGATTCACAGCATGCCAGAACCACAGCAAGGGACTCAACAAGAGGGTTTTGTAGTCATGGCTGCTGTTCCTCTGATGGGTCTGCTTGAGACCTTGCAGGTGTAGTATCAGGGCAGGTGGTTGGTTCTGGTGTCTGGTCCTCCAGAGTTGGAGTGGGATCATGTCTGGTTTCTTGCTGTGGCAAGAAAAACAGGAATTGGTGGGTTTGGGATGGTAAGCAGTTGGCCTATCCAAACATGGGATCCAAGTGCTGTGTATCCCAGCCCTTGGTGTGAGCAGCCTCAGACCTGATGGTGTTGTTTGTCTGTTCCCTGCAGAGCCTTGGCCTGGTGGACAAGAACAACAACCCCCTGAGCCATGCCATGTACAACATGACTTCCCTGCGGGAGCTGGGCGAGAACCAGAGGAAGCCCTGCCACATCAAAGTCCCCGAGGCCACCCTGCGCAAGATTGAGAACTACCTGAACCACGTAAGGCTCAGCCCCTGAGATCCCCTTTGCCTGATCCCTTTTCACTTCAGGAAAAGCTTCCTGAAACTTGAAAGCTTCCTGTCAAAATGTTGAGGGAATTCATGGTGTGATTGTTGCCACAAAATCTGATCACTCTCTGCTGCCCTTTGGGGAAGGGAAACCCTTTCTGGACAGTGGCCTTTCCTTTTGGAATACTCTGGGATTCTTAAGGTTGAATCCAAAAGAGGTGATTGATTAAAAGTTCAGCAACTTTTAATCCCATGAACATCTGGGCCAATGCTTTGATTTGTGTTCTAGACAATTCCTGACCTCTTGCTCCTTGTAGTTCTTCCTGTGGGATGCGGGACTTCAGTTTTTTCTTTTGCCAAGACAGAATATTTCTGGCTTAGCCAAAAGCTTGCGTTTTGCATAAGTTATGTGTCTGGGTGGTGGTGTAACTTGATAGTTTCCAAAAGTTGTCTTTGAGGGGCTGTTGCATTGCAGAGCTGAAGTTACTGGTCTGTGCCTGTCGGTTCAGGCAGCAGCACTAATACCCCTCCTAAAATAGGGAATGCAGCAAGGAGCACACAGGGGGCTGCCCAAATTAGTTCTCACTTTAAATAACCTCAGTTCAGAACATGACTGAGTTACCCAAGATCTGAGGAGACCTTGGCAGAGCCTTTGCCGAGCCAGACTGGCTGAGTCTGCTCCAGGCACTTGTTCCTTTCTGTCCTTCTCAGGACCAGTACTAACCTTGCTGTCCTTGCCTGCTTCCTCCCCCTCTCCCAGTACCCCGTGGACATCAGGGAGTCCAGGCCCCGGATCGCCGATGACATGATGAACCTGACCAAGGAATCCGGTGCCATCAGCGACGCCATCACGGGGAAGACCTACATCCCCATGCTGGAAGCAGAGGAAGTGCGCCTTAGCCAGAACCTGCTGGCCCTCTGGAAAAGGAGAGGAGCCTCCTGGCAGGAGAGCCACCCGCTGCCAGTGGACCCTCACAAGGACACCATCCTGTCGGCCATCGAGCAGAACCCCGTGGTGGTGATAGCAGGAGACACGGGCTGCGGGAAGACCACGCGGATCCCGCAGCTGCTGCTGGAGCACTACATCCTGGAGGGCCGCGGCGCGCGCTGCAACGTGGTCATCACCCAGCCCCGCCGCATCAGCGCCATCTCGGTCGCCCAGCGCGTGGCGCAGGAGCTGGGGCCCAACATGAGGAAGAACGTGGGCTACCAGGTGCGGCTGGAGAGCAAACCCCCTGCCCGGGGAGGGGCCCTGCTCTTCTGCACCGTGGGCATCCTGCTCAGGAAGCTGCAGGGCAACCCCAGCCTGGAGGGCGTCAGCCACGTCGTGGTGGACGAGGTGCACGAGCGGGACGTGAACACGGATTTCCTGCTCATCCTGCTCAAAGGCATCCAGAAGCTGAACCCTGACCTGCGCCTGGTGCTCATGAGCGCCACGGGGGACAACCAGCGCTTCTCCCACTACTTTGGGGATTGCCCCGTGGTCAAGGTGCCGGGCTTCATGTACCCGGTGAAGGAATACTACCTGGAGGAGATCCTGGCCAAGCTGGGCCGGCACCGGCACCGGCACTACGAGATCAAGGTGGGTGTGCAGCGAGGGGGGAAGCTGTCCCCCTTGGAGGGGACACTGGTTTGTGTCCTATCCTGGGACTGCTCCTGCTTCCCTGTGGTTGTTGGACACTGATGAGCTTTAATTCCATGCCACTCCTCGTGAGGTGAAGTCAGCTTAGCAGAACCCCAGAGTATTTTGATTAGATTATGCATAAAGATGACTTCGCACTGGGGTCAAGTTGCTTTTGTCTCCCTTTAATGGGAAGTTTAATGTTTGAGTAGGCTGAGAGGGGGCACTGGTTTCTGGCCTATCATTGCTGTGTGTACACAGACATAGAGTTGAATGTTTGCACATCCTGGGCAGGCCTGGCCCAGGACTGGGATGTTGTGGCTTCCAGCACTATTACCTCAGTGCTCACTGTCCTGCATGACTGAATTCCCTGATTGCTGCTTTCTGCAGCTGGTCTGACCCCCTGGAAAATGCCCTCCAGACGTGTGCAGTGCTCTGGGTAATCCTACACCAGTGGTGGGTCATGGAGTCACAGAGGTTGGCCAGCATCTCCAGACGTTTTCTGGTCCAACCAGCTGGTCTGGAGTCTGCCAGCCCATTTTTCCAGCCTGGAGAGATCCCTCCCTTTGGCTGAGCAAGTGTCTGGAGTATCAGCCACTTCTCCCAGTCCTGGATCATCAGCAAACTTGCTTGGGGTATCCCGTTGCCTCCAGGGCATTCTTCCTGTTTCTGTTGTAGCAGGGATTTTATCTGAGCTTTAGTAGTCTCTTCCAAATTCCTGAGAGCTACAGAAGCTCCTGCTCGGAGCCTGATGGATTTGAACTCCCAGGTGCTTGTGGCAGTTTTGTCCACAGCAGTGTCGTGGGAATTCTGTTACTTGTGAGGTGCTGTTCAGCAGAGGTGCACAGATCTGGACAGTGGGAAGGGACTGTGCATTCTCTCTGCACAGCAGGAAAACTGGCAGCACTTGTGACCAGAGCAGGCTCCAGATGGAGCCCAGACCACGCTCCAGGCTCCAAGTCCTGGCCAGGCTGTCCAAGTGCAGGCATTTGCTGCCTGCAGAGAGTGCTTTGGAGAGCCCCTGTGCTGTGCTGACACCCCCCTGTGCTGTGCTGACACCCCCTGACCCCCCCTGTCCTGTCCCACCCAGCAATCCGACGATGAGTGCGTCCTTGACCTTGACCTGATCACCGACCTCGTGCTGCAGATTGATGCCCACGGAGAGCCAGGTGGGTCCTGCCTCGCCCCGAGCTCTTCCCTCTGCTGGGGGGAGAGAAAGGGAACCCCTCCAGAGCCTTTGCAGAGACACCAGGATGCTGAGCCTCTTGTGCAAGGGCTCCTTGAATTCCTGCTGATCCGAGTGGTCTCGAGCCAATGTGGCACGAGCAAATTCTGAGTCTTTAGCCAAGACAGGGTTGGACTCCTCAGTGTCCTGGGCAGCTGTTCCAGGACTTGTCTGTGCTCCAGCACTGGGAGCCTTGTGCTGCTAGAAAATTACCTTTTCTATTGGGGCCCCATCCCTGTCAAATACCCTTGTCTGGAAGGTGATGTGTTTGGGAAGAAGGCAGGACTCTCAGGTGACTTCAAGAGATTGAAGTGTTTCAGAGCTCGTGGGTATTCACTGTTAAACTCCAGCAGCCTGGTGGCTTTCTGCCCTGGAAACGTGTGTCTCCAGCTGGGGAAAAGCACTTGGATTTAGAGGCTGTGTGTTCTTAACTGCTGCTGTGTTCCAGGTGGGATCCTGTGCTTCCTCCCTGGCTGGCAGGAGATCAAAGGGGTGCAGCAGCGGCTGCTGGAGATGCTGGGCTCGCAGAACAGCCGCTACCTCGTCTTGCCAGGTGAGAGGGCAGGGCCAGCCCCTTCTTCCCAGGATTCGGGAGAATCTGGGACAGTTGGCTCCATGTGCCCCTTCAGCTTTGCTCTGCTGCAGAGCTGGTGAGCTTTGATGTCCCAGCTGTGTAATGGTGTGTGGTAAGTGTGAGTAACAACTCCTAGCAGAGGCTGAGTAGCTCCTGTGTGTGATCAAAGAGAGTGGCTTCCCATTTGCCTACAGCAGTTTGGAATTAGTCAAGGGGAAAGCAGCTCCGTTCTGCACTGCTGTAGCTGCACACTGAGCCTGCCCAGAAAAGATCTCGGGACCTGTTCTGTGGGATGCAGGTGGACTCTGGAGCTCAGCTTTGATCAGTGAATTTAATATTCCTTGCCCCAGGAGGAAATTTACAACAAAAGTCAGCTTTGCTCTGCAAAGCTCTTAAGGGTTTTGGCATCTTTTGTTTGTTTTTTAGCAGCTTTGCCTATTCAGTGTCAAACCAGGCCAGGCAGGAGCAGAGCTTTGAGCAGCTGGGCTGTTCATAAGTGCAGGTGTAGTTTGGTGGAAAGTGCCTGCTCCCCTCTGCCCCACCATGCTCTGCCAGGAATTCCTGCAAAGTGCTGAGCTGCAGCAGGGAAAGCTGGGATACAGGACAGCCATGGGCCCTCCATGAGAACCACTTCTGACAGAAGGCCCATGTGCCAATGAGAATCCCTGCCCCAGGGGACTTCTGAGGAGAGGCAGCTGCAGAACTGGGCTGTGGGAGGGAGTGGGATTTCTGCCAGGGATATTCCTGGGGTGCCACCAGCCTCTGGGACAGGAGTTGAGCAGAGCTCCTGCTGCTGCTGAGCCACAGGTTGAAGCAAATGAAATGAGGCCTTCCCAAATGACTTGTGGAAATTTTTCCTGGGGTCTGGCTGGCAGGAAGCTGCTGGCTGTGGCACTGGCAGCTGGTGTCCCCATTTGTGCGAGAGGTGACGGTACAAGGAGAAGCTCAGCTGGGCGGGTCTGACTCTGCTTTGGTTTCCCAGTGCACTCCAACATCCCCATGATGGACCAGCAGAACATCTTCCAGAGGCCTCCACCGGGCGTCAGGAAGATCGTCCTGGCCACCAATATCGCGGAGACCTCCATCACCATCAACGACATCGTGCACGTGGTGGACAGCGGCACGCACAAGGAGGAGCGCTACGACCTCAAGACCAAGGTACTGCTGCCCTGCTGCCTCTGACTCACTAGGGACACTCTGGAGCAGAGGGCTGTGGTCAGAGGAATATTTGAGGTGCCATTAATGGGATGATGAAGCTGCTTCCCATTTGGCCCCTGGGGCACAGGCGTTGTGTTGTTTGGGGAGAGTGTTTGACTCCTCGCCAGTGTTTGCTGTGTCCAAGCTCTGGGCCAGGCTCCCCATCAAATTCTGAGTTTTTTCAAACAAATTTAAGGCAAATCCTACTCCCTTCCCAGCTCTGTTTCACCATAGAGCACCGGTAGCTTTTCTGTTTGCTTTCAGCTTTTTCCTGTGATTTCATCAAAAACCTCTTGCTGTCCCTCGCAGGGCAGCCCTGACCTGTTAGATCCTGCTCTTGTTTCCAGCTCTTCTGACCCAATCCTTGTTCCTCAGCTTTCCAAGGGGGATCTGCTGCCCCCAGGTCCATTCCTTGCAGTGCTGGGGCCTGAGCCTGGGAAGGATCTTGTTTGTACCCCTTTGCAACAAAGTGAAGGCAACTGTGCTGCTCTTGCTATTGGGAAAAGGAATTGTGGCAACATCCCTCTGCCCCTGTTCTAGAACATCATCTCCCAGGGCCATTCCCACCTTGGAGCAGTTCTGGTTTAAACCCAGCCCTTTGGTATTTGCCCAGTTTTATCCCAGTTCAGAATGCAGACCCCGAGGCAGGGCTGGGATGGGGAGCCCCAGGATGGGACAGGGACAGGTGTCCAGCAGGTGGCATCTGGGTCCCATCCACACAGTCCCGGAGCTGCTGCTAGACAGAGATCAGCACTGCACAAGGCAAGAGAGTGGGAAAGGCTTCCCTGGCCCTTTGGGACCATTCATCAGTCGTGAGAGTCCGAGTTCTCTTTGCTGGGTGGAAAGATGGCAAAGGGAGGGACTTTGGATATGGGCCTGGAGGGACAGGACATGGGGAATGGCTTCCCACTGCCAGAGGCAGGGTTAGATGGGATACTGGGAAGGAATTCCTGGCTGTGAGGGTGGGAGGGGCTGGAATGGATTTTCCAGAGCAGCTGTGGCTGCCCCTGGATCCCTGGCAGTGCCCAAGGCCAGGCTGGACAGGGACTGGAGCAGCCTGGGACAGTGGGAGGTGTTCCTGCCATGGCAGGGATGGGCTTTAAGGTCCCTTCCAGCCCAAGGCAGTCTGGGATTCCCTGGTTTGACCAGGCCAGAGCTGTGGGAGCACCGACCCTGCTGCTGTCCCCACAGGTGTCCTGCCTGGAGACCGTGTGGGTGTCCAAGTCCAACGTGGTGCAGCGGCGCGGGCGCGCCGGGCGCTGCCAGTCGGGCTTCGCCTACCACCTGTTCCCGCGCAGCCGCCTGGACAAGATGCCCACGTACCAGGTGCCCGAGATCCTGCGCACGCCCCTGGAGAACCTGGTGGTGCAGGCCAAGATCCACATGCCAGAGAAAACGGTGAGCATGGCACTGGCTGTGGGGACTCAGCGGGTTCGTGGAGCCCCGGGGACAGGAGTAGGAAGAGCCCAGAGTGCCGAGTGCTTGAGTTCGTGCTTTGCTAAACATGGTGCTGTCCAGGGAAGTTCAGACCAGGAAATGTGTGGATCCCTGAGATCACAGAGTGTGTCTGGAAGCTTGAAGGAATGGAGAGGGCTGAGTCATATCCCTGGAGGCAAACAAAAAGAGGATTGTGCTGCAGTCTGGGTTCTTGAGGGCTCTCACACCTCTATGGGAAACAGGCTCACTTTTTCCCTCTTCCCTTCCCCTGCTGTCTTGCAGGCAGTTGAATTTCTCTCCAAGGCTCTGGACAGCCCTGACATCAAAGCTGTGGATGAAGCAGTGATCTTGCTGCAGGAGATTGGTGAGTTAATTCTGTGTCCTGGAAACATGTTTGCTGTCTTAGCATGGGAAGTGGGACTTGGCACAGGCTGCTGTGGGGCAGACTGGGCAGGATTATCCCTGGATGGGGATAGCAGTTGACAGTGACTTTCCCAAACCACATGCCCTGTGCTGTTTTATTTCCCATGCTGCTTTGCTTAAAAATCAGGGATAACTTTCCGAGGTTTAAAAAATAAAGGGCAGGCAACAGAAAGAAGGGAGGTGGTGATCTGGAGTTCAGAGGTGGGTGACAGAAGAAAGGGAGGTGGTGATCTGGAGTTCAGAGGTGGGTGACAGAAGGAAGGGAAGTGGCGATCTGGAGTTCAGAGGTGGGTGACAGAAGGAAGGGAAGTAGTAATCTGGAGTTCAGGGCTGGGACTTGTTGGATGGTCCTGTGGCTGTTACAGCTGTTTCTGTGCCCTGAGCTCAGTTAGACCTGGGGGGTTCTGGGTGCTTACTGCAGGCCCCTGTCCGTGTGCCTGTTCGGGAGGTCACCCCAAATCTTCCCAGCCCTGGCAGTTCCCCATCCCCTGTTTTGGCTGTGCTGGGAGCTGATGGATGTGCCTCATGGGTGGCTCTCCTGCAGGAGTGCTGGACCAGCGGGAAGCCCTGACCACTCTGGGCAAACGCCTGGCACAGATCTCCACGGACCCTCGGCTGGCCAAGGCCATCGTCCTGGCCTCCATCTACCGCTGCCTCCACCCGCTGCTGGTCATCGTGTCGTGCCTGACGCGGGACCCCTTCAGCAGCAGCCTGCAGAACCGCGCCGAGGTGGACAAGGTGAGGAGCCCCCCGGCACGGGAGCAGGGGAGCAGGGCCCGGGGGCTGCCCGTGGCTCAGCTGTGTCCCTGTCCCAGGCCAAGGCCGTGCTGAGCCGGGAGAGCGGCAGTGACCACCTGGCCTTCGTGCGGGCGGTGGCGGGCTGGGAGGAGGTGCTGCGGCGCAGGGACAGCCGTGCCAGGGACAACTACCTGCAGGACTACTACCTGTACGGGCCCAGCCTGCGCTTCATCAACGGTGAGCTCAGAGCCGTGCTGGCCCTCCCCTGGCCCCAGGCGGCTGCTGCACAGGGAGGGACACGGGGCACAAATGGGCTGTGCTGGGCTAGCGGCCACGGGACAGGGCAGGGTCTGGCTTTGGCCCAGGACAGGTCTCCTGTCCCAGCCCGGGCTGGTGCTGCCCTGCTGAGGTGACTCATTCCATGGGGGGGAAGGAGAGGGTGAATCTCATCCCTGGGGCTGTCTCCTCCCTCCAGGCCTTGTCAAGCAGTTCTCTGAGAACCTCTATGAAGCCTTCCTGGTGTCGTCCCCGTCTGACTGTACCATGCCCTCATCTGTGTGTAACCAGTACAGTGAGGAGGAGGAACTGGTCAAGGGTGTTCTCATGGCTGGGCTCTACCCAAACCTCATTCAGGTACTGGCACTGCTATTGCTCTGCGGGGATGGCTGTCACAACAGGTGGCACCGGGAAGTGCTGAGGTGCCAGAGAAGCTTCTGCTCTCTTGGGAGTGAGTGTCTAGGCCAGGTGTCCTGGTGCCCTGGGCTCCAGCCTGTGCTCCAGTGGTGTCTCTGATCTCCATACATGAGGAGTGGCCACTCCAGCTTGTGTGGGTCCATGTTTAGGTTCTCATCACTTGGTTTGGTAGCCATTGAAGTGGCATTTTTCTCCTGTTTGCTGCCTGAGGTGGCACCTTCTTCTTCCTGATGCCTCTGGTGGCACTGAGTGACTGCCAGGTGTGGTCACCCCCGGAACACACTGCACTAACCCATGGAGCTCCTGGGAGTGGAGGGACATCATCCTACTCCCCCTGTCAGAGGGGTGGCTGTGGCTGTCCGGGCTGCTGCAGGTGTGTGACAGTCCTCTCCCGTGGCAGGTGAGACAAGGCAAGGTGACGCGCCAGGGGAAGTTCAAGCCCAACAGTTACGCGTACCGGACCAAGGCCGGCACCGTGCTGCTGCACAAGTCCACCATCAACAGGTGGGTGATCGGGGAGGGGGTCCCATGGGGCAGTGGCTGTGCCAGGGCCTGGCCGGGCTGACAGAGCTGCTCCTGCAGGGAGGCCTCCAAGCTCTACAGCCGCTGGCTCACCTACTTCATGGCCGTCAAGTCCAACGGCGGCGTGTTCGTGCGCGACTCGTCCCAGGTGCACCCGCTGGCCGTGCTGCTCATGACTGACACCGACATCCACGTGCGAGGTGAGTGCTCGGGGCGCCCAGCCTGCTCCAGCTGCTGCCCGGCTCCAGGGCCTGCTTCCCGAGGCTCGGGCTGGGCACGCGTTGCTGTGGCGGGGTCACGGAGGTGATGGTTTGTGAGCTGTTCCCAGCTGCTGCTCTGCAGGAAGACAAAGCCAGCCCTGGCAGGCTGAGCCTTAGGGCTGTGCCTCATCATCCTGGGGGAAGGAGCTGAGCTGGCAGGATCCCACTTGTCCCTGAGGATGTGTCTGTTCAGCCTGTGGGGTTTTGGCAGTGCTTCAGTCTGAGCTCAGTAGGGCTATGCCATCGGTCATCATTCCCTCCTGTGGGAAGCCGGGAGGATCCCAGTGTGTGCTCAGAGCTGCCTGGCTTTCGTGGAGCTGTTGGCCCGGTCGAGTCCCTGGACCGGGCTAACGAGTGTGGGGAGGAGCTGCCTCAGGGGCAGCGGAGGAGCCCCCGCAGCCCCGCTCCCGCTCACGCGCTCTCCCTCCCCCAAGATGACGGCTGGCGAGCGACGGTGTCCCTGACGGACAGCGACCTGCTGGTGCTGGAGGGGGACTCCTACACCATCCGCCTGCTGCGCGACTTCCGCGTGTCCCTCTCCAAGATGGTGGAGACGTGCCTGTGCTACGAGATGGCCGCGATCCCCGGGGACCTGCACCACCAGCACAGCCAACTGCTCGACATCCTGGTGGATCTGCTCAAGGGCCCTCCCGGCAGCTTCGGCTCGTAGGCGGAGCTGCAGCCTCGTGTGGGGACTTGTAATTTGTATAAAGATGTTCACAAATGTTTATTTAAATAAAGTTCTATTTATCCCTTGTGAAGTCATCTCTCTCCATCCTAGAAGATTAATGTTGTCTGAATCTCCTGCTGTCGGCTCCGTGCATGGTCACCGCGTGGGAAGAGCAGCGCAGTCCCGCCGGGAATGGACTGGGAGTGCCGACGGACCCCGGCTCCGTGGACACCCACCCGCCTCCTCCGCTCGTCCAGTGCCAGTCCCCGACCGGGAACAAGGCCACGGCTGCTGCGGGCCCTCCTCTGCCCCCTCCCCACGGGGCCGGAGCTGCTCCGGGCTCCAGAGGAGGACGGATGTCCCGGCTGTGCCAGGATCGCGGATGCAGCAGCTCCGGCAGGGAGGGGATCGCTGATCGTCGTCTCTCCGCTCTCCACATGGAGGAAGCCCCGAAAGCAGCGGATGGAGAGGAATTCCACGCGGGATCCGAGGGGCCCTGCCAGCCCCAGCACAGTCGTGGCGTCTGAGTGTGAGATGTGACTCGTCCTTCCCAACCTGCCTGTACTTCTCGTCCTTTTGCGTTGTTCCTATGATTTTTTTTAAATTCCTGTTCTCCCCACGTGGAGGAGGCCGGATCCCTGTCCCTTGTGCAACACAGGACGTGATTGTAGCTGCCAGGCTGCCTGTGAGCGCCGCTCCTGCGGGAAGCCAGGAGCAGAGGCACAAAATCCTTTGTTTTCTATGAACAGGGACCATATTTCTGTGGAAGGAGGATTGCGACAGGCACAGCACTCACTGAGGAATCTGGAGTTTAATCCCAGCTTTGCCTTGGATTCTCTGTCCGAAGAAGACAGTGACCTACCTCACAGGGCTGTTGTGAGGGTCGGGGTTTGTAACGGGAGCCCCCGGGCCCAGGGCTGTGCCCCCCGGGGCCTGGGCTCCTTTCTTTTTATTCCCATTTCTTACGCTCTTTGTACCTGCAGCCGGGCGTGGGAGCGAGGCCGTTTCCATGGCACAGGGGCTCCTGCCCCGCGCCCCCCGGGGCCACCCTTTGGTTCTCCCAGTTCTGCCATTTAAGTTACTGCTCATGGGCTTTGAGGCGCCGTGGCTGTGCCAGCACAAGGCCCGGGGGGCCCTTCCGAGCTCCGCTGCCCCGGCCGTGGGGACGCCGGCGCGGGGCCCTTGGAGTCCTGCAGCCTGGGGTCACTCCAAACTGCTCATCTTCATTTCACTTGCTTGAGGTTGTCACTATTATTTGACCAGTGTTTGTTTCTTTTGGCCTGTATAATGGGCAGTATGGTTTTCCCTTCCAGCAGGTTTAAAAAAAAAAAAAAAAGAAAAAAAAAAGCAAAAAAAAAAAAA
>VZRH01004479.1:11408-34329 GCA_013397555.1 Urocynchramus pylzowi | reverse complement strand
GCCCGGGCCCGGCCCCGCTCCGTTGGCCGGCGGGAGCTGCGCCGGCTCCGCGCCGCCCTCCGCCTACAACGACAATCGTGGGCACGGGTCAAAGCCACGGCGAAACAAGGCTGCAGGGACGGGAGGTGAGGGCAGCGGGGATCTCCGCTCCTGGGAAAGCAAATCCGCAAATCCTGCCCGGCCCTGCGGGGTCTCACGGACCGCGGGGTCCCGGGGCTCCTCCCAGTGCCCTCGGCTCCGGGAGCTCAGCTCCCACACTCGCAGCCGGGCAGCCTGGAACAGCTGGCACAGGGAATGCCAGGGACAAACCCCCGTGGTCTGGGGCCCAGGGCTGGCGTGGGGTCATGGCTGTGACACTGGATCACGACCTGGGGACACCCAGAGCAGCTGTGGCTGCCCCTGGCAGTGTCCCAGGCCAGGTTGGACAGGGCTTGGAACAGCCTGGGACAGTGGGAGGTGTCCCTGCCGTGGCAGGGGTGGCACTGGATGATCCTCAGGGTCCCTTCCATCCCAAACCACTCCAGCATTCCGTGTTCCCAGCACCTGGTGGGTCCCAAAGCAGGAGGGCCAAGTTCACAGCAGGAGCCCCTTTTCCCTGCACGCTGAGCCATCAACCAGGACTGAGACCTCAGAGAATCCCACCCTGCTCTGCTCTCACACCAGAGCTGCTCATCCCTCCTGGAGTCAGCACCTGCCCTGGCCCTGGAGGAGAGCTGAGCCCTCCTGCCCTTGAGGGGAGTCTGCTGCCCTGGGGATCCCAGGGGTGACAGATCCCCTTGGAAAGGCACTGGGGCAGCAGCAGCACTGCCAGGCACTGGCAGCACAGACACCCAGGGCAGGGGAAGCACTCCACAGTCACACTCTGAGCTGGTTCCACAGTCACACTCTGAGCTGGCTGCACAGTCACACTCTGAGCTGGTTCCACAGTCACACTGGGTCTGAGCTGACTGCACAGTCACACTCTGAGCTGACTCCACAGTCACACTCTGAACTGACTGCACAATCACACTCTGAGCTGATTCCACAGTCACACTCAGTCTGAACTGACTCCACAATCACACTCAATCTGAACTGACTCCACAATCACACTCAATCTGAGCAGGTGAGATTCTGGAACCTGGGTGAAAACACCACTCACCAGCAAACAGCACCAGTAAACAGCACCAGCCTCTCCAGTTCACTGCAATTCTGTTACAGAAAGTTCCAGATCCCTCTCCATGCAGGAGCAGCTTCTGCAGCTCCTTCCAGCTTTCCCTGAGCCATGATTTGCCAGGATGGACTTTCCAGACAGGGCTGGAGACAGGGGAATCCTGACCAGTGGCTATGCCCTCTGCCCTTGCTTTGCCAGGAATGACTGAGAGAATCCTGCTGCCCTCCAGGACTGGCACTGCTGCTTTCCAGTGCACCCAGGCTTTAACACAACAGCTCAGCCCAGCTCTGAGCCCTTCCTGCCCACAAAGCCTCAAACAAACCAAGGCTGGGACAACCAGGGGATGCCAGTGCCTGGAGGGGTTTCTCCTGTGTCTGCCTGTCCTGCTGGAGGCTCTGAGGCTGCCCCAGAGGGGTTTTCTCTGCTTCCAGAGCCAACAGCCCATTGGAAACAGCATCCTCTCAGACCTCACATTTGGAGAGGGACTTTTCCTGAGGGCCTGGGGTGACAGGACATGGGGGAATGGCCTTAGGCTGAAGGAGGGCAGGGATGGATGGGATACTGGGAAGGAATTGTTCCTGGGAGGGGGGGGGAGGCCCTGGCAGAGGGTGCCAGATGCAGCTGGATCCCTGGCAGTGTCCAAGGCCAGGCTGGACATTGGGGCTCGCAGCAGTTTGGGACAGTGGAAGGTGTTCCTGCCATGGCAGGGGTGTCATGAATCCCTTCCAGCAACTCCCTGAGCACAATTCCCAGCTCCCTGGGGTTGTGCCAGGCCCACACATCCCTCAGGGAGGGAATGTCCCCTCCCTGAGCACAGATGTCCCATTGCTGCAGCCAGACCTGGAGCGTGCAGAGCCGAGGCTGGGGACAGTTTGTGCTCCTGTGGGAGAAGGGATGAATCAGCCATGAGAGCTGTGCTCTGTTCTCACCCCCACACTAACAGGCCTGAGGGACTGGGCTGCACAGATCCCTCCAGCTTAGGCCATCCCATGGTTCTGTAAATGCTCCCAAGACTGCCAGGTGCTCTCTCCCAGCACAGAGCAAGTGGATCTCAGCAGCTTTCACTGGGGTGAAACTGCCAGCCCCCACCCAACTGGAGATGGGCAGTGCCAGCCCTCAGGAATGCCCAGCAGGGTCAGGCACCCCGAGGTGGGTCCAGCTCTCTCCTTTCCAGCCAGCCTTACTCGGGTTCCAGCCTCCCCCAGGGCTCCATCCTCACCCTGGCTCCAGCCTCCCCCAGGGCTCCATCCTCACCCTGGGCTCCATCCTCACCCTGGGCTCCAGCCTCACTCCTGGGGTGCACAGCAGAGGCCCCAGAAGCAAGGAGGCTGTACCAGGCTGTGGTGGAGGAGCTGCACAGCAGGAGCAGCAGCAGAAGGACAAGAACTGGACCCCAGCCCTTCCCTGGCCAGATCCCAGCCCTCACCTTGACGGCTCCTCCGGCCGGCGAGTGTCCCACGTTGTCCAGGGATCCCACCTTGGCCTGGGCCTTCTCCTTGAAGTTCAGCTTCTGGTTCTCTATTTTGACATCTCCTCCCCCTGCAGGGACATGGAGCAGGGCTGAGTTTGGGGAAGCCCCCAGCAGTCCCACCCTGGGGACCCTTTGGAGGAGGGCCAGGACAAGTTCCAGTCACTGCCTCAGCCTCTCCCAGGAAAAGTTCTGGAAGACCAAAGCTGGTGATTTCCAGCCGTGCCAGCAAACAGGGCCCTGGGGAATGCTGCATATCCAGACAGACAGGCTGGAGAGATCCTCCCTGGATCTGCTCCCAAGGCTGCCTCCTCCACCAGAGGTGTGAAATGCCACCCCCACCGTCCCTCACTGGTGCCATGCCAAGGCTGAGTCCCACTGTCCCTGCCCAGGCCCCTCCAGCTCAGCCCCCTGTGCCCTCAGCAGTGCCAGGCCACCTCCTGCTCCTCTGTGTCACTGCCCTCCTCCCCTCCTCACCCCTTCCCCCTGCTGCTCCAGCCCTGGGATCCCTGGGCACCCCTGCCTGCCTGGACAGCTCCTCTGGCACACACCCCACCTGCAGAACACTGCAGGAGAACGTGCAGGTCAGAAACAGAGCTGCAGAATTTTAGCAAGATTTTTCCAGAATGGAATAGATTGCAGAATTAGATATAGATAGATATAGATATAGATATAGATATAGATATAGATAGAATTAGATATAGATAGTTTCCCATTAATCACAGAATCCAGAATGGGCTGGGTTGGAAGGGACCTTAAGGATCATCCAGTGCCACCCCTGCCATGGCAGGGACACCTCCCACTGTCCCAGGCTGCTCCCAGCCCTGTCCCGGCTGGCCTTGGGCGCTGCCAGGGATCCAGGGGCAGCCACAGCTGCTCTGGGCACCTGTGCCAGGGCCTGCCCACCCTCCCAGGGAACAATTCCTTCCCAAGATCCCATCCAACCCTGCCCTCTGGCAGTGGGAAGCCATTCCCCTTGTCCTGTACTCCAGGCCTTTGGAAGTCATCTCTCCCCACCTTTCTTGGCTCCCTTCAGGTCCTGGAAGGCCACTGTGAGGTCACCCCAAAACCTTCCCTTCTCCAGGCTGAACAATCCCAGCTCTCTCAGCCTTTCCTCCCAGGGAAATGCTGCATCCCTCTGATCACAGTGCTGCCTCCTTCACTGACAAATCAGACAGTGCACAAACCCACAGACTGGAACAATGGATCTTAAGGATGACTCCACCCCCCTGCATGGACAGGACACCTTTCCCTGGCTGCAGTCCACATCCCAGCAGCTTCTCCAAAGCCCAGCTCAAGTCTTGCTAAGCACAGCTTTGCCTCCCAGCGACATCATTAAACCCTCAGCTCTGCTCTGGGAGCCTGGCACGGCCAAGGGTGGAAACCAAGGGGTTTGGTGCCACAAAGCCAGCTGAAGCCTCTGGCAGGGTGGCTGTGCTCTCATCAGGCCTGGACAAGGCAGTGATTGTCACTCCCAGCTCGTTATTGCCCAGCACCGAGCTCGCAGAGGTCGCGCCCGTGGCACCTCGTTCCCAGTGCTGGGAGCCACTGGAGCGAGGGGCTCCTGCAGGAGGGGGGCTGCTCTGCTCTGCTCTGCTCTGCTCTGCCCTGCCCTGGCAGCCTGGCAGGCTGCAGGCACTCCCAGAGGGGACAAAGAGCAGCCTGTGGGGCTTGTTCCCAGCCCTGGGCACTGAACTCTGTCCCTCGTGCCGGCGGCAGCGCTCCCGGCCGGAGCAGTGTCCCCAGGCACCAAGGGCCAGCCAAGGGCACTGAAGTGACCATCCAGCCCCAGGACCTTGGGCTGGGCACAGCCTGGGGACAAACCTGAGATTCCCAGGAATTCAGGCAGAGTATCTGCTGTGTTCTCAGCGGGGAGCAGGTGATTCCCACACTCATCCCAGAAAATTCACCCAGGGGCCAGAAGGGTTTCACGTGAGGCAGGAGCTGCTGTGGACTCCAGGCTAAAAGGACCCTGGTACGTGCTCTGAAGGGCTGCAGGGCATTTCTTTTATCCTTCAATGTTCCATGAACATCCTGGGATGTTCCAAGTGCCCCAAAGCCTCTGTGAGCATGGATGAAGCTTCCTGGAATGACCGTGGAAGCATCCATGTTTTCCTTCTCAAATGAGCAGCAAAAGCAGCAATGAGTCAAAGCTGTAGATTATCTTCACAGGCAAGAGGACATGCTACATCTCCTAATCCCCCTCTCTGCTCATCAAACCACCAGGAACTGTGGAAGAAGCATTTTTAGGAATTTCCAGAACCACTGGGGACATCCCCTGAAAGCAACAACCCCCTAAAACTATTCCAGTCCCAATCCAGGCCTGCATTTAAGGGACAAAACTTACAGACAAATGAGGAAATGGGAAAACTCCTACCTGGCTTATGCTTGATATTTGTTTTAGATCCACACTTGGAGGACACTTTGGAAAGGTCGACTTTCTTGTTCTGGATCTGCACCTGGGGAGACAAAAAGCAGAGCTGAGCACAGAGAAAGCCCTGCAGGCTCTGGAGGCCAAAGGGCACCTCAGGCTGTGCTCTGTGAGCCTGTGTCCCTGCTCTTACTCCTCCTGCAGACTCCCAGGAATCCTTCCTGTGCATTCCTGTGCTGCTAGCAGCCCTGGGGTCACCCAGAGCCAGGGGGTCAAAGTGAGGACAGAGCTGAGACAGACAGCAGGACAGAGGGACAGAACCATCACAGGGCTGAGCTCAGGCACAGCCATGGGACACAGAAGCCCTGGAACAGGGACAATACAAGCCAACCCTGCTGCCAGGGTCCCCACAGGGCTCCTGCCCAGCCTGGGGACACAGCCATGGCCTGGGCAGTGCCACCAGTGCCACCAGGCCTGGGGTCACCTCACAGACCCCCTGCTGCAGGGCCAGGGCTGTGCCACCAGCTCCAGCCTCTGCTCTCCACCATCGTGTCCAGCCTGGAGAGGAGAAGGCTCCAGGCAGAGCTCAGAGCCCTTCCAGGGCCTGAAGGGGCTCCAGGAGAGCTGGAGAGGGACTGGGGACAAGGCCTGGAGGGACAGGACACAGGGAATGGCTCCCACTGCCAGAGGGCAGGGATGGATGGGATCGTGGGAAGGAACTGCTCCTTGGGAGGGTGTGAGGCCCTGGCACAGGTGCCCAGAGCAGCTGTGGCTGCCCCTGGATCCCTGGCAGTGCCCAAGGCCAGCCTGGACAGGGCTGGGAGCAGCCTGGGACAGTGGGAGGTGTCCCTGCCATGGCAGGGGTGGCACTGGATGATCCTTATGTCCCTCCACTCAAAGCAGTCTGGAACTCTCTGAGGGATCATGGTGCCCAGATGGCATGCACTGCTCCAGGAATCCATCCCTCTCCAAGACCAAGGCCAGTGGTGAGAGCAGCCACCAGCTGGAACCTGCAGCTCAGAACTTCTGCTCCAGCTCAGTTCACAGTGGAAACCCAAAGATTTCCTTTCCAATATGACAAGAATTCCTTGACCACCAGCTGCTCTGGGAGTTTACTGAGAGTCCTCAGGAGAATTTGCCAGAACTCCTCCTAGGGAAGCAGGGATCCTCCTGCTCTGTGTGCCCAGGGAGGAGTCCCAGGATGCTGCCAGGGGGAGCAGGACAGCCCAGCTCAGCCTCCTGCCAGGTCCCACGTCCCCAGCTCAGTGACACCCTCCAAAGTCAGTCACAGACCCTGATTTGGTTTTTTCAGGGGTTGTGAGTAAAGTTACTACAGCTTTACTCACCAGTCCTTGCTTGCTCAGAACTGAGATTAAATTTACTTCACAGAATGCACTTTGAAATCCTGCTGGTTGTTACCAGCTGTGAGTCCTGACCTGAGATCCAAACTGTCCCACCCTCAGGGAAGGGTCTGTTTGTAGAACTTCCAGCAGGAGCTGGGTTTGCACCTTGGGATTGCACTTAGAGAGCCAAGCACAGGCTCTGGTGCCAGAAATAAGCTTTGGAAGTTTGGCTCAGGTGGGGAGTGAGCCTCAGCTCTTGTTAGCTTTTGTCTCTGACCATCCCAGTGCAGCCAAGCAGGCCAAGCCAAAGGACAGGGGAACACAGGGACACTCCAAATTCCCTTCCCAAACTTCCTTCACCCACAGACATTGCCTGCACTTTGTAAAATCCACCTCTGCTCTGCTCTCTTGGAACAGAAAGCTTGCTCCAAGGTTGGACTCCGTGGTCTTGGAGATCTTTTCCAACCTCAGTGGTTCTGAGAGTGGGAAATACTGAACAAAAAACCATCCAAACCTTTTCCCCAGGAACTGAACTATGCTTGTACTTCTGGTGAGCAGCAACAACAGCTGCTGCTTTTGGGCACAGCTCTGGGGGAATCTTGGCATGGAGAGAAAATGATCTCCTTGGGTAGAGGGCAAAATGGGCAGCTGAGCAGAGAGCCAGCCTGGAGGCTCTGGGGTGGGCTGGCAGGACAATGTCCACCCTGGGAGTGCCCCAGGCCAGCCTGGACAGGGCTGGGAGCAGCCTGGGACAGGGGAAGGTGTCCCTGCCATGGACAATCATCTCTAAGGTCCTTTCCAACCCAAACCATTCCATGTCCATCACTTCTACCAGAACAACCCTGAAGTTCAATCAGAAATTGTTTCTAAGCCACAACACTCTTGTCCCACAGGATTCCTAAAAGCTCTAACTGAAGGCACAAACCCACCTGGGAATTAAACACTGGGAATTCTAGCAGAAGTGATCATCACAACTGCCTGAGCAAGAAAACATTTTGGAAGAGGTCACTAAAATCACAGTGCTCCAAAGGGAGTGGGAAGATACAAAAATGAATAAAATAAAATAAAAAAATCATTTTTTAGGAAGACAGAGTGAGCACTCATATCCACACTGCCTGTGCTGGAGGGCTGGGAATGCTTGCCTGGGGCTGCTCTGGGAGCATTTGGAGCCTGGAAATGAGCTTTTGGCTGAGAAAATGCAAAATAAAGAGCTGCTTAAGCAGCTGAGCAAAGAGCAAAACTGCAGTGGTGAAAGCAGAGTGTGGGAGAGGAGAAGAGGAGAAGAAAGCAGGGACACAGCTGTCCCAGGGCTGGGAATGCCTGGCACTGCAGAGGGAAGGACAGGATGGTGATTCATGAGCAGAAGGACACTTCACTGACACAGTTAACCAGGCAAGGAGAGATCCCCCACATTCCAGCCCCATTTCTGGCAGCCTGAAAGAACAGGAAAGGCACCTGGGAGGTTCCTGAAAGGCTGAGCAAGGTAAAAGTGCAAAATTGAAGTGGTTTATAAAATACAGCTCCTTGGAGTGCATGGACAGGGAAATGCCACCAGCTGCTCCAGAGCTGTCACCAGTGTGGCCAAAGGCACTTCTGCCACCAAGTCTGGGACAGGCTGGGGGACAGCACCAGGTGGAACAGGCAGCAGGAATAGAAACAGAGCTGAAAACCCCCTGAGGGCTCCTCATGGACACCAGAGCTCGAGGCCAGCATTTCCAGGTACCCTGTGGGAGCATTTCCATGGGAAACACTCCCAGAAACACGGTGTAAATCATGGAAACAGCAGAGAGAACCACAAATCCCAAATCCTCAGACAGGAGGGCAGCAGGGATGTGGGAAGGCAGCCTGGGCTCCAAGGCACAGGTGTGACTTCAGCATCTGTCTCTGGCCACCTTGAAACCGGCCTGGAGGGAACCAGTTGTTAGGAACCCACATTTGGTTGCCACTTGCAAAGATTTGTGGAAAAATCAGTCATGGAGAGGTTCAGCCAGTTGGACATGCATTTCCCAGGAGAAGTGGCCCCCAGCTGGCTCCACAGGCAGGTCCTGAGCAGGGTTTGGGTCACTGCACCAGGCTCTGACCAGACACCTCACCAGATGTGGCAGCTGGCCATCACCCCTTGGGAACCCAGGATATTTAAACACCTCTAGAACAAATTTCCTTGGGCTCAGGTCCTTCAGTGTGTTTGAAGCCACTCAAACTTTGCATTCCTGAACCTGTCCTAAGAGCCCAGGCCAGGTTTGTCAGGGCAGCACAGATCTGCCCCAATGAATGAGCCCCCAGAGCAGGCTCGTGCTCTCCCAGCCTGCAGGGTCTGGACAGTTGACCTGGCTTACCTGGCAGACACTTGGAGCACCCAACACCCCAAACCAAGCTGCAGACACCACCAGATTAACTTTCTATTTTAGTAAGCTCAGCCTGCTGCCAGAGATACCAGCAGCCTTTAAATTTAGAAATTAATCTCAGCTCAAAGGTTAAGTCCCAGAGCCTTTGCCTGCTCCAAGTCCCTTTTATGAAACAAGGAGTGAATGAGTGTGGCTCCAGCTGGCCCTGGGAGCCAGGGAGAGGAACAGGCACTGCCAGGCCAGAATGGATCTGCTCTGGGAAATGCAGCTTCCAGGGAGGTCAGGGGGTGAGGAGGTGCTGAGGGAACCCCTGGTGAGCTGAGCCCCAGGCTCAGCCAGGTCCCCACCCCGAGGCTGGTCACGGGCAGCCCAGAGAGCAGGAACAGCCCAGGTGTAGGTGAGCACTGAAAGAAACCCCACAGCTGAGCCTGGCAGCCCCAGAGAAGAGCAATAATCCTCCAGGCTGAGCTGTCTCCAGGAGCCCTGGGGCTCTGCCACTGCTCCTGCCTCCAGCAGAGCGCTCCTGGGGCTGGCACACCCACCACAGCAGAGAGAAGGAGTTAGCACACAGACAGCTTGCCCAGACCCATACTTACATTCCCACCTCCAGGGACATGCTTAATATTGTCCTTGGAACCACACTTGGACTGAACATGGCTGTAGTTCGCTTTTTTGGAGACTATCTGGACCTGGAACGTCACAGAATGGAAAACAACACAAGGGAAGAGGACTGGTTAGAGTTGTCATTCTGCAGCAGCCCCAGGGCTCGTGGGGCACCAGGGACCCTGAGGAGCTCGACCCAGTGCTGGGGGAAGCCACCAAGGAGGAGAGTGAGAGAGAGTGAAGGACAGGAGGCTGCACAGACAGGGTTAGTGCCAGGCTGGGAGCACCGCGGGGACAGCTCTGGGGACCCTGCAGAGCCCTGGGCTGGGGTGGGCTGGGACTGCCCAGGGCCTGGAAACCCCCCTGGAGCAGGGACAGCCAGCCCAGAGGGGTGGGCTGGGACTGCCCAGGGCCTGGAAACCCCCCTGGAGCAGGGAGAGCCAGCCCAGAGGGGTGGGAAGGGACTGCCCAGGGCCTGGAAGCCCCCCTGGAGCAGGGAGAGCCTGGTGGGAAGGGACTGTCCATGCCCCAGGAGCCTCCTGGGAGGTTTCCAGTGACAGCTGGCCAGAGCAGGGAGAGCCAGCCCTAGGAGCCACCATGCCCAGCACGCTGGGAGCTGCTCCATGGCCACAGCTGGACTGGCTCCAGCCCTGGATAACATCCCTCCAAAGCCCTGGGCAGTAAAGCTGGGTCTGAGAAACATTCTTCTATTGAAGGTGGTCACACCTTCAGTGAATGATCTCAGAGGAGTCTTAGGTTAATGAAATTGTTTCTCCTTCACACTGACTCAGATTGAACAGTGTGAGAACGTGGTTGGTGGTGGCTTGGCAGTGCTGGGGGATGGCTGGACTCCATGATCTCAGAAAGCTTCTCCAGCCTCAGTGATTCTGTGATTTTTAAATGCAAGAGGAGTGGTTTAGGTGAGCTCTACTCACAGCAGTAACTGGGTTAGGCACCAGTGTTTACAAAGGTTAGTTACAACACAGGTTTAGTCTGGAGCTGAGTTATTTACCACAGCACAAGCAGGCCCCAGCTGCATCCTGGCTTCTACAGGAGGTGACAAGCTTGGAGCACAGCAGGGATCACCCAACACTCTCACCTGGGCAGGTCCCCAGAGCTCCCCAGCCAGGTCTGAAAGGCTGGATTCAGGAACAGCAGCTCTGGGAACTACCTGAGCCATGGAGTGTGGGGTGCTTCACTGAGTCCCCAGAGGTACAAATCCTGTTCATTCCTGACCATTCCTGCCTGACAATATTGGAATTCAACTGTGGCACTCCCACCTCACGCCATCCACTTGTACTTTGGAGAAACCCATCCAGTGGTGATGGCCTAAGGCTTGGAGTTACAGAGTTTTGGTACAGCTGGGCTGGGAATATTGCAGGAAAGATGTGAATTCCTACATATTCTGCAGTCTTAAAAGAAGCAGCTGTGAACTCAACCTCTCTGCCTCGTTACAAACTGGTTCTGTGTGTGAAGAACTGGGTTTAAGGGAAACCCTCTGAGTCCAAGTTAAGCCTGTATTAACCTGGAAGTGAAACAGGAGGACTCTGCTCTGGAAACCTTTCCAGCAGGAGTGGAGAAGGTCCCTCCCTGGAGGAGTTTCCCTGGGTGAACCTCAGAGTGCACAGGAGAGAAGGGGAAGTGTCTGTGCAAGGAACAGTGCCACTGACAGGAGAGAGCAGGACAGCTGGAGAGGAGGGACAGTGACTCAAAATGGAAACGTTTTCCTTCATCTCCCCCAGAGAAAAGTGTGAAAGCAACTCACTTTCCCATTGGGCTGTTTGGGGGCCCCCTCTTTTGCTGCCACTTTAGGAGCCACTTTAGTGCCCGCGCTGGGCTCAGAGCTGGGCGCGGCGGCGGCTGACTCTGGCCTTTTCTCTACCTTCCCCTGGATGGAGACAAAGGGATGATTTCAACCAGCAAAAGCAGAAGTGTGGGCAGGAGCACGGGAACACGGATAGACCTGCTGCAGAGGTGACCCAGAGAGCTCCTTGCATGCTCTAACTCCCAGGCCAAGGATAATCCCATGCCCAGGAGCGCTGACACCGAGGGCACAGCACGGCACCCTGGGGGCACAGAGCAAGGATTCACTTCTCAAAAAGCTCCTGGTGCCCTTCCTCAGGATCCAAGAGACCCCAGGACAATGATCCTGCCAAAAAAATCCAACCAAATCCCTGGGCAACCCAAGAGCAGAGCAGGACCAGCTCCTTCACGTGGAGGACGTGGTGCAGGTCGGGGAGGTGAAGGCACCAGGGCTGGTCTGGGGCTCTGGGAGCTCTGCTGGACACACACCCCGAGCTCCCAGCTCAGATTCCCACCCAGCCACACTGCACTCAGCCTTGGAGCTCAACAGCTCCTTTGGTTTTTATCTACCAAAAGGCAGGTACACCCAGCTGAGCAGAAAATTGAAGGAAAATTTACAGGTTTCATAAAAATTCAGCAACTACCTGAGGATATCCACTGTTTTGCTAGTTTAGATGCAGGGAAGTGCAGTAGAACCTGCATCTTTGGGGGGAGCTCAGCATAAATCTTGTATTTCACTAACCTACAGACCAGTGAACAAAAAAAACCCCAACACTACAACACTCTTAGCCTCTAAAAACAGCTCAGTGCAAATAGGACTACAAAATGGACAATTTGCTTAACGAGGCAATTGTTAGGATTTAATAACTCTATGAAAATATTTAGAAAATCAAGGACAGTGCAATTAAATGCAAATTCAAGTCCCCTGAGCTGACACAACGAGGGCTGTGCTGTGCTGCTGCACAGCCAGGAGAATGCTGACTCTGAGGATAAATCCATGCTGTATCGATGCTGTCTGGGACACACAACACCCAGCCAGGAGTGCCCTTGACTTTAATGTGCCTGAGAGCAGATTAAAGCTCTCCCAGCATGGAACGTGCTCCCTTGGCAGCAGATTAAACTTCTGGGCCGGGTTATTCAGCACCACAGAGCTGCAGCAAAGAGAATGGAAAGATCTGTGTCCCACTGGGGGGAATCACAGCCCTGTGGCTGCTGCTAGCACACGCGGCCAGGCCAAGGCTGGGCTTACACAACAGCTGAGCAGGGCTCTGTGGTTCTGCACAGCCACGCCGTTCAGTGCCCAGCAGGGGCTGCAGCTGGATCCCACCTTTGTCCTTTCCGTGGGACATGCAGATGGTGGAAGTGCCACCTAAGAGGCAGTGAGAGCCCCAAGTTTTATCTCTGGAAATGGTTTTCCAGCACTACCCTCCCCTCATGCCCACCACGGGTGGTCCCAAAAGATTCATTTCGTGTCAGCTTCGGGCCTGACGAGCTGGGCATGGGAAAGGGGCTGCGCAGTCCAGGTTCCCACTGTCCCAGTGCACTATCCTACCTTCTGCACCATTCAGCAGACAGTTCCTCGACTCAGGGGCAAAGGGTGGGAGCGTGGACACGACGGAGCGTGGCACAGGGTGTTTCTGTGCCAGGCCCCGGGGCAGGAGAGCAGCAGCAGAGCTCTGGGCTCCTGCCGGGGAGCAGGGCCGGCTCTGGGGCGGATCCCGCGCTCTGCCCAAGCAGGACCCCAGCGACGAGCTCGAGGGAGCAGCGAGGACACAGCCACCAGCCCAGCAGAGCCCGGCACAGACCCGCAGAGCAGAGCAGGGCTCACCTTCCCTCCGCCGGGCTGGTGCTTGATGTTGTCGGTGGAGCCGATCTTGGAGCGGACGTGGCGCAGGTCGGGCCCGGCGGCGCTGGCCGGGCGGGGCGCTCTGAGGGCGGCGCCGCCGCCGGCGGGGCCTTTGCTGCCCGCGGCCTTGGCCGGGGCTTTCTTGGCGTCCGCCGACACCGTGGAGGCCGTGGCGGCTTTGGGGGCGGTGGCTTTGGGCTTGGGNCCCCGGGCACGCTGGAGGCCGTGGTGGAAGGAGTGGTGGCGCTGCTCTTGGTGGTGCTGCCCGGAGCGCTCTTGGGGCGGCTGGGATCTGCTGTGGGATGGCAGCGAGGGTGGAGGGAAGGGAAGAACGGGGGTCAGTTACACGAACTGCCTCAGTCACACAACCCCACACCGGGCTGGGACTCAAAGATCAGCTCTCCCACCCCTGCCATGGCAGGGACACCTTCCCCTGTCCTCAGTGCTCCGTGCCCCATCCAGCCTGGCCTGGGACAGCCCCATTCCCAGAGATGTACAGGAACCCCTTAATGACCCCAGCCCCAGACAAAGGGCATTTGATTCAGATTGAGGAAACAGCCTCAGGCTGTGCCAGGAGAGGTTCAGGTGGGATATTGGGAATATTCCTTGGTGGAAAGGGCTCTCCAGCCCTGGCCCAGCTGCCCAGGGCAGGGGTGGAGTCCCCATTGCTGGAGGGATTTAACATCCGCGTGGAGGTGGCACTTGGGGACATGGTCAGGGTTGGCCTTGGCAGTGCTGGGGGATGGGTGGGCTCGATGGCCTTGCAGGGTCTTCCCAGATGGATTTCCCCGAGTCCAGGTGAGGTGGGAAGCGAGCAGTTACCTGAGGGAGACTTTGCAGGGGGTTTCTTGGCATCTGCCGGCTTCGTGTCTGTCTTGATGGCTGCCAACACAAACACAGCGGTCAGGACATCAGGGAGCATCCCTGCAGCATTCCAGCGTCCCTGGAACCAGCCCAGGGATTGCCTGCTCTGTGTGAGCACCTGCCTGGGGAGCTCCTGCTGGCACCAAAACCCCCTCGGGTTTGGCAGCCAAAGCACCAATCCACGCCAAAGGATCCTCACCCGGTGACACCACACACCTGGGGATGGGCTGCATTTTAACTCACATTAACTTCCTGAATCTGACAGCACTCACTGGGAGTGTTTTAATCCTGCCCTACCTTCATTTCCTAAAAAAACCTCAACCAAGCAAAAAAACCCACCCCAAAACATTTCCTTTCTTTAAAAACGATCAAAAGCAGCCCCACATTTGTCCTTGCCCAACCTTGCTCTCATTGCCAGACCAGTCCTACCCTGTACCAATTTTCTTGCACAGGAGTTATTGCACATATTTTGGCTCCTATTTTAATTGTATAAACCTAAAAATCAATCCCCAAACTGAACTGCCTTTGGGCAAAGCCCAACGATCATGACCTGATTACACTGCACAGAGGACACTCTAAACCAGGGATGCAGCCACACTTCTCCAAGCAGGAGAAAACCAAACACCAAATTGATCAAGGCAGAAACCACAGACTGAAAAACAGAAATTGGACTTTATTTTAAGGAGCTCTTTGATCATGAATTTGTAGGGTTTTTACTATCAGTGATGAGCACGTTTGGGTAAAATCTGCTTCATTTCAATAGCCAAAGGAAGGCAACATTGAAAAGAATAAATGGAAAAGACCCAAGTTAGAAATTATGAAAACCCTCATTTTTTAATATTTAATTTCAATTAAGTCTCAGATTTTTAGATACACTCCAGCAGCTGTCAGGGTCCTTTATGGAATATCAATACCAAAAAGACCAAGGGGAAGAGGCAGATAACTACAGGCCAAGTTAGTCTGGATCATTCCACCCTGACTTTGCTAAAAGCATTCAATTAAACACCCCAGATAAGATTCCAGCTAATGAGGTGAAACCCATTTGGATAATTTAATAAGGCCTAAAGGATGGATACATAATTAATAGCAAACACTTCAAACAAGGGGCTGGCAAACCAACCTAATTTCATTCCTTGAGACCACAACTTTAATTGGGGAAACTGCATGGACAGAACAGACTTAGGTTTGTGTAAAAGGCAAAGAAATATTATGTTACATTAATATACAGAGATGTTCTGTCTGCTGGTGTCAGTGGGGAGCCAAATGCTGAACACTTCTCTCTGTATGAACGTGAGGTGCTGAAAACCCAGACAAAGCCCCTGGGACAACGGTCTGTGTGACAGACTTTGATCTGTGCCTGATCTGAAGGGCTGAGCGTGGTCTTGTGCAAACATTAAAGTCATTTCCACAGGGAGGGGGACAAAAACTAATGAAGAAATAAAATTAAAAATCAAAATATCGAGCCCCACATTACCCACAGCTCTTCTTTAGCAGAGAAAATGACTGACCTGAAAATACCTGAAAAAGTGAAACTATATAATGGCAAACCTGGCCTTTACAGTCACATTTCATGTGAGACAATGACTGAAACTTGATGGCAGCTCAAGGCACCGAGTGCCTGGCACGAGAAAAGCACCAGCAGCTGTCCTGGAAGAGCATCTTCAGCCACAAACACCATCTCCACCCCAAACTTATTCTCTGGCTCAACACTGTGTCGTGAGAAACTAAATCCATGGAATCATTAAGGGTGGAAAAGCCAAGACCACCCAGTCCACCCGTCCCCAGCACTGCCAAGGCCACCACTGACCATGTCCCCAGGTGCCACATCCATGTGGCTCTGAAATCTCTCTGGGGATGGGGACTCCACCACTGCCCTGCTCAGCCCATTCCAAGGCCTGACCACCCTTTCCATGAGGAATTTTCCCAGTTTCCACCCTGGGCCTCCCTTGGCCCAGCCTGAGGCCGTTCCCTCTCCTCCTGTTCCTGTTCCCTGGAGCAGAGCCCGACCCCCCCAGCTGTCCCCTCCTCTAAAAGAGCTGTGACCCCAGAGCTGTGACTCCAAGAGCTCCAGGTGTCCCCACCCACATCTCACCCAAACCAAACCCAACCCAACCCAACCAAAGCAAACCCAACCCAACCCAACCCAACCCAACCTAACCCATTCCACAATTCTGTGAACAGTGACATCAGCAGAGAACATAGACTGGAACCATGGCTTGCAGGATTGTATANCAAACCCAACCCAACCTAACCCAACCCTGAGCACTGGGCTCACTGTGGATCCCTTGAGGCTCCGGGACACTTTCCACCCTCTGTCCCACCCCTGTTTCCACCTCACCCAGAACAGGACCCCCTGCTTTTCCCATTCCTGCCTTCCCTGTGCATTTACAGAGCCAGATCCAGATTTCTCAGCCTCCCCATGGAGTGCCTCCAGCTGACCTCACCCTCCCTCACCCACGGCCCTGCCTGTGCTCTGGCAGGGTCCCACCACGTTGCTGGTGCCACAGCCCCTTGCCCTGCACCTCCTGCCTCTTGGAACAGCTCCCTGCAGCTCTGCATCGCTGCCTCCGTCTCCTTTCAGATGGCAGCAGCAAACACTCCTTTGTTTGTGGCTCAGTTTGGGCAGCAGGAATGAGCCCAACTCATTAGAACAGATCCTGCATTCCCGGGCTCCTGTTTGCCTCCAAGACCACACAAAATGAGTTTTACTCACAAAATGAGTTTATCAGACAGGATATGTGGCTCTTGGAATGTGCAACACCTTCTCTACACTTCACTAATTAGATTTTCCCCCAGAGCGTAAAGTCTGGGATGTCCATCAGGCTGAATCCATCTCAGCACAGGTGAAACTTGACAATTCTTTTGGGAAAGCTGGGATAGGAATCCATGCTTTGGGATTCAAACCAATCTGTGTCATTTTACACATTTATTGACACATTTTGCCACTGAGGCCCAGTCATTTGAAAAGACTTGAGAAGACTTTAGTCTAGTCTGATGTTAAATCTCTCGAGCTCCATTAAGAGGAGTGAGAACAGTGTTAGTTTATCTAAAACACTGCTTGGGTTTCCTGTTGAACTCATGGGAAGTTCCTTCTTTAGCAGCAGTACGAGTGGGACACAGGTTTTGGATGAAGCTGATGTGATTTCAGCTCCAAATTCTTCCTGCTCTACTAAAAATCCTCCACTTCTGCTCAACCCTTTTGGATTTCACACACCAGTTCAGGTGTTTCAAGTCATCTTCCAAACATTTGCTTTCCCAAGCTTTTATTTAGTGTTTATTCTGTTCCTATGGCAAAATACAGAAGGAATAGAATTCCCACTCTTAAATCAAGTGTGTCCAGTAATTGAATTAACCCTGGATCACACAGAGCTGATCCAGGCTGGCCCTGAAGGGAATTTGGAAGAGGAAGCCCTGCAGAGAAGAACACCTGAGCTCCTGTCAGAATCCAGGCAATGCTGAGTGGCTTTTGAACACTTCCAGAGGTGGGGACTCCACCAGCTGTGCCAGGGCTGGAGAGCCTTTTCCAGGAGGAGCATTCCCAACATCCAACCTGACCTCCCCTGGCCCAGCCTGAGCCGTTCCCTCTCCTCCTGTCCCTGTTCCCCTGGCTGTCCCCTGCTGTCAGGAGCTGTGCAGAGCTGTCCCCTCCTGTCAGGTGCTGCTCAGCCAGGAGGCTGCAGCCGCTGAAGGACGGCTCGTTCCCCAGGGCAAGGAGGGAGCACTCACACGTCGGCCTCTTGGGAGGAGCGGCCGCCGTGGTCTTGGCAGCAGCCGCTGCCGTCACCGGCGACGGCGCCGTGGTCCGGGGAGCAGCAGAGGAGCTCCTGGAAGGAGTTTTGGGAGTGGTGGAGGACGGAGGCTTGGAGAGGGAGGTTCTCTTCTCCGCGGGCTTCGCATCCGCGACCTGAAACGGAGCGGGCGGCGTCAGAGCGGCCGGAACGGCACCGGCAAACGCCGCGCTCGGCGTGAGGGGACGTGCCAAGAGAGGCTGAGATGGACAGGAATGGCTGAAATTCCTCAACACTTAATGAAGCCTGGCACTGCTGAAAGGTTATAATGCAATTAAAATATAATTAAGACGTGCAGAAGCGAGTGGTGGTGTGGAGGGCAGGACACGGAGCACGGACCCTGCGGAGGAGCAGCTCCCACCCAGGGCTGGCTCAGCTTTGATGTGTGGGGGCCTCTCCAGCTGGGAAGGAGGTTTTGATTTCTGGATAAAATGGAACCAGCAGAACACCAGCAATGCTCCTGGGAGACATACCCATCCTCCAGGAGCAGCAATGCTCCCTAAGCTGGAATTTGTTTAAAGAGTAGGGACAGGAAAATCGGGTGTCCACGGCTCATCCCTCACTTGGAAAACTCTTTCCTGCTGTCCCTGGTCAGGCACTTGTTTGTCAACTGCCTGATCTCTGAAGAATGAAAATACTGAATTAATGCATTGGAATAAATATTATTTTATCAAAAAGGGATTCAGAATGATAAAAAAACTTGAACCAAGCCAAAGTCACCAGCTCAGAGAAAAGCACAGATTTATACCTGGGCTTTCATTTGCCTTCTGTTATTTTTAGTTAGTTCTAAAAGACACTCAAATGTAGTAATTTGAGCTTAATACAGCAGGAGTGGTGGTGTTCAGCCATCAATGAAAGCTTCTGAAATAGATTTTGATGTTCCCTTTTAAACCTGAATTCCTCTTCCTTCTAAGATCACAAGTTAACACAGGGATCATTCAAGGGACACCTCCCATTCCTAACACCTGGGGATTCCCTGCTTATCTGGAAGATGTAGCACTGTCCATGAATCCTCTCTTTTGGGGAGCTACAAATCTCCAGAGTTTTCTAAGTGTTATCAGTCCTCTCTGTGCAGTTCTGCAGTGACCACACGTCATAAAATGACCATTGGTGGGAAATAAGGAGCGTTCACATGGATTTGTTTTTCTTCAATATTCATCTCAAAGGTCTCCAGTCAGGTTTCCCCTGTTCTTGTCTGGATTTAGGAGTTGTACACAGAAGGAATTCCTGGCTGGGAGGGTGGGGAGGGACTGGGATGGAATTCCCAGAGCAGCTGTGGCTGCCCCTGGATCCCTGGAAGTGTCATGGACAGGGCTTGGAGCAGCCTGGGATAGTTGGAGGTGTCCCTGCCATGGCAGGGGTGGCACTGGAAGGGCTTTAAGGTCCCTCCCAACCCAGCCCTGTCTGGGATCCTGACTCATGGCAGCTCATCAGGGCGATCTCAGCACTACACTCAGGTTTAATTCTCCTCTCTGGTGACACAGTTCAGTGCCAGGGACACGATGCCATCCCTGGGAAGCTGCTCCAAGCACCCTGCAGCTCCCAACACACTGAATGCCACTCCTGATCTCAGCCTAGCCCAGGAATTCTGCCCTGGCCCGTGGGTGAGGGCTGGGAACCTGCCCTGCCAGAGAGCCCTGGTGCTGCCCAGAGCCAGGCAGTTCTTACCTTTGGTTTAGTCTCTTTTGGAGTTAGGGTGGAGGGACGGGTGCTGCTGGTGCCGGGGCGTTTGGAGGTGCTGCCTGGAGTAGGAGCTGCAGTTGGGCTCGTGGGCTTTTTGTTTGTGCCCGGGGTGGCCGAGCTCGGCCGCTTGGGGCTGGTGGTGGCCGAGGGCTTGGCCTTCGCTGCCGCCGGCTTTGCAGTGGAGGTGGATGCAGCAGGCTTTAGGGTTGGGCCAAAAAGCAAAATCCAGGACAAAACCAAAGAAATACAACAAAAAATAGCGCATTGTAAACCAAAACATTGAGCTGCAACAACAGAAAAGTGATATTTTAAAGGAAACAAATAATAATAATAATAATAATAATAATAATAATAATAATAATAAATAAATGATCTTTCTGTTTTCTGAGTGCAACAAAGACCAAAATGCAGCAGCCTCTGGGGCTGGGGGGCGGTTCTGCCATTCAATTCCAAACCAACAGATTTATTTCAGCAGCATGGAAAGCAACAGAAGGAATGGCTGGTAAAGCTGGATTAGTAATTGGGTGCTCCTGGCAGCCAGGGCTACGTGCAATCCACAGGCCGTGGCTTTCCAATTATGGGCACGCAGGGATTGCGAGCTCCAAATCCCCATGGGATCAGCTCCCGTGGTCACACGGGCAGGGCCTCGAGGGGACAGAGCCCCCGGCCCCCCCAGCCCTCCTGGGGACACTTGGGGGGGACTTTGCTGCGTGCTGGGAGCTCCTGAGAGCACAGCTCCAAAGCCAGAGGGGCCTGAGCCGGGCTCTGCGTGCACAGAAACGTGCTGGGAACCACTCGCAGAGTATCGCCGAGCACAGGGGTCACTACGCCTTTACTACGTGTTTACTACTGCTACAATCACTGCACCAGCCAGGAAATTCAGTGGAATGAAATTTCCACACTTTGATCAAAGTTTGCCACGGGCTGGGCCGTCGGCAGCTCCGAACTGGACGGGTTTGCTGCAGGGAAAGGGCTCCCGAGGGGCAGCTCAGAAAACAGAAGTGGGGCTGGCACAGCTGAGGAAGCAGAAAAGCTGGGAAGTGAAACCCGTGGAGGCAGAGATGGGAGCAGGGAACAGCTCCTACCTTGGTCTTCTTCTCGGGGCTGGGGGGGAGCTCCTTGTTGGGAGGAGCTGTGATGTCGTTCCCGCTCACGGCCTCGGCTGCTTTGGGCTCCTCTGCCTTGGCTGGGGGAGGAAGGGACATTTGTAAGTTTAAGCTTCTTTTTTTCTTAAGATATGTCTTTATATTTTATATATTTTTTAGTTTACTGTTATTCAACACAGCAGCAGCAGGAGACAGAACTGACACAGCACAGGTTGGTGTTAGTGGAAAAGTTCCTAAACCCCAGAATACCTGCAGGAAGAAAGATTTTCCCTGCAACAGGACAGGTTCATCCAGATGCTGTTAGATTCCAATTTCTCATATTATCCCAGTGGGAAAAGCCAGACTGCAGATGAAGGAAACCTGTGGTTTACTTTAAATAGCAAATCTTCTCATCTTTTAAGTCGTTACAAGAAATTGTTGGAATGTTCATGGTGAAGTTCTGACCTCTTCCAGGTTTTACACTTATCCTGGAGTGGGGTTCTGCTCCCAACTATCCCTGTTGTTCCAGCTGTTCCTGCTCAACCTTTCTTCTGCTCACATCCACAGCTGGAGCCCTCAGTGAGCAGGGAGGGTTCCCAGCAGCCAAAGGGAGCAACAGGAAAGGTCACACAGGTCACAGGTGCCAGCCCCTGATCCAGCTGGACAAAAACCTGGAGCTGCTGCAGGGCTGGAGCCAGGCTGGGAGAGCTGGGAGTGTTCCCCTGGAGAGGAGAAGGCTCCAGGGAGAGCTCAGAGCCCCTGGCAGGGCCTGAAGGGGCTCCAGGAGAGCTGGAGAGGGACTGGGGACAAGGCCTGGAGGGACAGGACACAGGGAATGGCTTTAGCTGCAGGAGGGTACATTTAGATTGTTTATTAAGAGGAAATTCTTCCCTCTGAGGTGCCCACAGCAGCTGTGGCTGCCCCTGGATCCCTGGAAGTTTCCAAGGCCAGGCTGACACTGGGGCTTGGAGCAGCCTGGGACAGTGGGAGGTGTCCCTGCCATGGCAGGGGTGGGATGGGATGGTCCTCAAAGCCTCTTTCCATCCAAACCACTCCAGGACTCCCAGGAGAGCAGGAAGGTGGAGATCCCCTTCTGGCAGACAGGATCACACTGACCCCTTGGAGCTGTGCTGCAGCACAGAGCTCAGGGTCAGTTCCAAGAAGTGCCAGTTTTCCCTGTGATTGTTCATTTTGGCCATTGTCACCAGGGTTGTGACACTGCCTGGGGACAGGGCACACACCCAGGCTGCTCTCTGAGGGGCAGGAGAGCAGCACCCCCTCCTCATGTCCTCTGGAAAGCCAGAGCCCAAAGCAGTGCCCAGCAGCACCAGCACCGCCCCCCAACCCAACAAATTGTTCATTTAGGAGCAGTTTCCCCACGTTTTCTCCCCAAATCCCTGAAATCCCACAGCAGCCCTCGGTGCTGCTCAGCACCAGGGGACAAGCAAGCAGCAGCTTCCCTATAAATCACCTCCAAGCCCTCCTTCCCCAGGGTGCAGCTGCACAACCACCCTGCCCCGGGCTGGATCCTGCCAGGATGCTGTGCCAAGAGCCCAGCACAAATTCCTGCATCTCCCCTGTCATCTGGGGATTCAAATCCAGCCTTATCTGTGTTGGACGCTGCTTTTTATAACCCTGCAACAGATTGTGACAAGCCCAGGGTAAGGATTCCAGCAGTAAACAACCTGTTCTCCACATCTTTTGGAAATGACAATTTCTATTCCCCGTTTTCCTGCTTGTCAGACTTGACAGGAGTGTCTCAGAGGATGGTTCAGTCCTGGTGCAAGCCAGGAAAATAAAATCACCCCGTGCCTCCCTCCCACCAGAGTATGGGGTTGTTGTTTTTATGTTCTGACTCCAGGGAAAGCTCAGGATAAGCCTTTTTTCCCCTGAATTGGTTTAACCCCTTCCTACCCATCTGGCTTCCCAGTTTTGCAGCACTGGGCTGAGCACCCTGGGCATATCAAAGAGGCTTGTGAAGGAAAACCAGCAAAATATAGAGGTTGAACACCTGCTTTAATGCAAAATCCTTAGGAATTGTGTCTGTTCACCTGGAAAACCTGTTTTTATTGCAGCTGGTCTGTATTGGCTCCTCTCTACCTGATTCCTCCCCTGCATTTCAATAATCCTTTCTCTTCTCCTGTTTCACCTGTCAGTTCCATCCACAGCAATGCCAGCAGCTGCAGTTGTCAGCAGAGTTTTTCCTCTCCTGAAAAACAACCTCCTGCCCATTCCCTTCTTTCTGCTTCCCTGCTTTGTTTGGAATCCTACAGTCTCAAATATCCCCCACATCAAGGTGACTTCCCAGCTGCTGGAAGCTGCTGTCATTAATTATTTCAGCTAATTCAGCACCAACATTAAATCTCTGGCTGATGAGGGGTTGCAGCACCCATGACAAGAATTCCCAGGATCAGGGAGTGCTCCTCAAATCCTGCAACGTCCAAAGGTTCAGGATTTGAACTCCAGCAGCTTCCACGTTTCTGGACCAGTGACAGCATGAATTTAATGTTATTTCATGATGCTTAATAGAAGGTGAATAAAAAATAGGACAGGACAAGGGGGAATGGCTTCC
>VZRH01004479.1:0-11300 GCA_013397555.1 Urocynchramus pylzowi | reverse complement strand
GGGTGGCACTGGATGGGCTTTAAGGTCCCTCCAAACTAAACCATTCCATTATTATTATTATTATTATTATTATTATTTTGAAAATTCAAGGGAACTGGGTAGAGACCTTCCCTGAGGGGCCATAACTCAGGCTCCATCTCTCACAGACTGACATTCCAGGCTACACAACCCTGCACCATCCCCCAGGGATTACAGAAGGAGAGGTTTGGGGTTTAATATTCATTTGTCCTGTGCTCATCAGGACATTTGCTCTCATTCATGGTTTAATTACGAGGGTGTTCTCAGAGCAGAGAACTGGGACCATTTCCTAGTTACAGGGAATATTGGGAAAAGCTGCCAAACCTTAATCAAATTTGTTCATTAGGCTGCAAGAATTATTTAGGAGACTTTTCAGTTTGCTTGCTCCCCCAAGCACAGCCAGAAGCCCCTGGAAGATATTTGAAAGGCATTTTGTTGGAGCTGCTGTGCCCTGAGCTGCCTCCCCCGGCTCTGTGCTGCTCATCCGGCTGAGTCAGCAGCACCACGGAGCACTCCCGAGGGAAAGGGGCTTCAAGGAGACAGGGAAGGACATTCCCATCTGGCATCTTCCATGGAGCCCTCCCAGGCACAGCCCTGCCATCAGCAGTTCTCTCTCCACACTGATGGCAGTGTGCTGGCAGTGCCTCCGTGCTCGTCCCCTGTCCTCACCACTCCTGTTCCCAAACACTTTTTGGGATGTCCCAACAGTTTCCAAGAGCAGCACTGCAAGAAGTGATTCCTATCATTTTTTTCCTATCATGATTTCTATCAAGAAATCACTCCTATCACTGGTGAGGCCCTGGCACAGGTGCCCAGAGCAGCTGTGGCTGCCTCTGGGTCCCTGGCAGTGCCCAAGGCCAGGCTGGACAGGGCTGGAGCAGCCTGGGACAGGGGAGGTGTCCCTGCCATGGCAGGGGTGGCACTGGATGGGCTTTAAGGTCCTTCCAACCCAAACCATTCAGGAATTCTGTATTTAAGTGCATCAGTGACAACAAATGACTCCACAATAACCCCTAAACCCACAAACTCCAGGGTTTTGTTTGGGGTTTTACAGGCACCAGTGAGGAAGGAACAAACTCCTAAGTGGCCTTGTGTCTTCTAACTGCAACACCAAGAGTTCTCCAGAGACATCCCTGGGCTCAAACTCCTCAGCATTCCCTGGAACAGCCCCACCCCAGTGTTTGAGCCTCTTGCTGATGGAACCCCACACTGTGGCCATCTCCATGGCCAGCTCCATGGCCAGCTCCATGGCCAGCTCCATGGCCAGCTCCATGGCCAGCTCCATGGCCAGCTCCATGGCCAGCTCCATGGCCAGCTCCATGGCCAGCTCCATGGCCAGCTCCATGGCCAGCTCCATGGCCAGCTCCATGGCCAGCTCCATGGCCAGCTCCATGGCCAGCTCCATGGCCAGCTCCATGGCCAGCTCCATGGCCAGCTCCATGGCCAGCTCCATGGCCAGCTCCATGGCCAGCTCCATGGCCAGCTCCATGGCCAGCTCCATGGCCAGCTCCATGGCCAGCTCCATGGCCAGCTCCATGGCCAGCTCCATGGCCAGCTCCATGGCCAGCTCCATGGCCAGCTCCATGGCCAGCTCCATGGCCAGCTCCATGGCCAGCTCCATGGCCAGCTCCATGGCCAGCTCCATGGCCAGCTCCATGGCCAGCTCCATGGCCAGCTCCATGGCCAGCTCCATGGCCAGCTCCATGGCCAGCTCCATGGCCAGCTCCATGCCAGGCCCATTCCCAGCCCACAGCCAGCTCTCCAGGCTCCTGGAGCTGAGCCCACCAAGGCCCCCACCAGCTGGAGGTGGCACACACTGGGTTTATCCCAGGTGGATCATTCACCTCGGAGTGCTTGGTGCAGTGATGCTGACCAACCCAACCCTGAGCTGTGGCACACTCAGCCAAGACCAACCACAGAGCCCAAAGCACCAAAACCACGTCTGGCAAAGCCCCACTAAAGCCAACAAGTTAAAAAGCCTGATTTTAAGAGAAATTTATCCCCAGACCCCGAGTACTTGCCATGGCTGGATGAAGAACCCAGCAAACAATACCACGTGGGGTTTGGACAGAACTGGAGTCAGAGGGAACAAGACTCAGAATAAATCAGCAGTGGTGATTTTTCAGAATCAATAGTAATAAGGAGTAATAAATAATAGTAATAAGGAGTAATAATACCACGTGGGGTTTGGACAGAACTGGAGTCAGAGGGAACAAGACTCAGAATAAATCAGCAGTGGTGATTTTTCAGAATCAACAGTAAGAAGGAGATGATCTGTGCCAAAACTAAGAAAGCAAGATTTAGTCCTTGTGCTAAGAACAAACAACAGCCTTCCTACAGATCTGAAAAATGGAAAGTGTAGCTCTCAGGCTTGCCCTGTTCCAGCAGAGTGGGCCCCAAACCCCACTACTGAGGGATCTGTGCCTCCCAGAGCCAGCCTGGGCTGGTGACGCATGCGGAGCGGGGACAGCTCTGCAGGGACACTCAGCCCCACCTGGGGGTGGCAGCCACCTGGAACGGGAACTCTGGGGCCTGAGGAGACTCTGAACGTGTTTTATCCTCAAACTCCCCCTTCTCTGCTCGCTGCCCCTCTCCTGGTGGCTCCTCCCCACAGCTGAGGGGCCTTTGGAAGAGAGAAAGGCTGGCAGAACTCAGCCAGAGGGGCGAGGCAGTGGCTCTCAGGGCCTTTCCCCCAAAAGAACAGAGAGCAGATCAGCTCCTCTATCAGCTGTGGCAAGGCCAAAGGTGCCCCCAGGCTCAGCATGGAGCAGTCTGACCCTTATTTCCCTAAAAGTTGCCCAAACTCAGTTTGGACCCTGAGTGTCTCTCCAAGGGGTCCTGCCCAGCAGCTCAGCAGAACATCCCAAGGAACCTCTGAGCCCATCCTGCAAGGGATTGCTGAGGAAAAGCTCTCAGACCACGGAGCCCAACTGTCCCCCAGCACTGCCCCATGTCCCCAAGGGCCACACCCACAGGGCTTTTAAATCCCTCCAAGGAAGGGGCTGCACTCCTGCCTGGGCAGCTGGGCCAGGGCTGGAGAGCCTTTCTGGGGGGAAGTGGGAATGGCTCCCACTGCCAGAGGGCAGGCATGGATGGGAGATTGGGAAGGAATTGTCCCTGGCAGGGTGGGCAGGCCCTGGCACAGGTGCCCAGAGCAGCTGTGGCTGCCCCTGGATCCCTGGCAGTGCCCAAGGCCAGGCTGGGCAGGGCTGGGAGCAGCCTGGGACAGTGGGAGGTGTCCCTGCCATGGCAGGGGTGGGATGGGATGAGGTCCCTTCCAACCCAAGCCATCCTGGATCCCTGTGACCTCAGCAGTCCAGCTGCAGGGACACCTCTCAGGTGACACAGGGACTCTGAGCAGTCACAGGCTGGAGGAGCCCAAAGAGACTCCAAAGTCTCCTTCTGTGGAAACACCCACACCTGGCTGGGCCTGGAACAGCCCCCTCTGCTTGCACAAGGCTTTGGGCCAGGGTCAAACCAGTCCAGCCTAAGTGACTCCTGTCCCAGCTGCACAGAGGGGGTGCCCACCATGCCCACAACTCCTCCAAGGGTTTCCTGAAGCCAGATCCTGATTATGGGTAACTATAAACAGAATTCCTAACCAGAAGGAGAAAAAAACCCATCCCACCCACTCCATCTCTGCCCATCCTGTGAATTCCAGCCTGGAAGCACCTGCCTGTCCAACAGCTCCTCAGCACAGGCAGCCATGGCCCACTGCAGTAACAGGACAAGGCAGGCTGGAGGGGATGAGGGGAGGTCATGTACCCCAATCCCCCCCTCCAGCTCCACCTGACTGCTCAGGGTGTGCTCAATCTTATTCTGAGCATCTCCAGCAACGGAGATTCCACAGCTGGGAGCTTCTCCTCCTATATCTGATCACCCTCCTGGTAAAAAAAAAATAAAAAGCCAAAATCTCAGTTCCCAAATTGCTGGCAGAAGCTGTTTTACAGCTTTGCTGAAATCTCTCACCAGTCACCCAGCATGGTTTGCTTTCAGCTGCTGCTGTTATTTTCGTTTGCTGACCCATATTCCTATCCTGGAAAACCAGAACTGTCTCCTCTGTTTCACAACTCCCCTGCCATTGATGACTTTTCAGACAGCAACCACAACCTCCTCCCTCCCCACGTTCCCTCTTCCAGGCTCAGGAGTCCCTTGGCCACTGCCATGATGATTTATTGCTCACAGCTCTCATCCCAGAGAGCCCCTGCAGGACGAGGTGTGCATGGAGACATTGTGCCCACAGGCAAGCACATGGAATCATGGAATCCCTGAGTGCTGTGGGATGGAGAGACCCTCAAGATCATCAACCCCCTGCCATGGCAGGGACACCTCCCACTGTCCCAGGCTGCTCCCAGCCCTGTCCAGCCTGGCTTTGGGCACTGCCAGGGATCCAGGGCAGCCCCAGCTGCTCTGGGCACCTCCCCACCCTCACAACCAGGAATTTTTTTCCATTTCTCTTCACCTGACCTTTTCCTCTTTCAAACCTTAGGATTTATGAATTGACAGTTTTTTTTCTTTTGTCCTCTCTCTTTCTGAATTCCTACAACTCCCTGTGCTGGAAGAAAGCCACACAGAGGCATCCTAATGCCACCTCCATCCTACAAATCCAGTGCACAGAGTCCCAGCTCGTGTGAGGTGATGCTGAGCTGAAGCCAGGAGGGAGCAAACACAAACCTTCAGTTTTGTGTAACAGCTCTCACAAAAGCTGCAACTGTGTGTGAAAAACCCAAACAGGCACGAAACCTGAAAAGCTTTGCTGTTTGTATTCCCTGAAGAAGTAAAATGAGGCAACAGCACTTACAGAAATGCACCCAGGAGGATCTTTTTGAAGTTGAACTGTGTTACTGCACTGTTTTATAAATCACAGAGCTCAGGAGCAACGCCTGTGGGCAGCCCAACACCAACCAGCAGCTTAGGAAAGAGCAAGAGTTCCCAAAAATCCATCCTCCATGCCAAAAGGAAGACCCTGGTAGAACCTGTCTGGGGCTCCTCTCAAAAGGCCAGAAGTGTTCCTGTTTTGTGGCCCCATGCTAGGCAAAGGCTGGATCTGTAACCCCATCCTGCTTTTTGGGACTCTTGCTCCTCGTGTCCCATGCAGAGGGTGCTGGGCCCTGCCCAGGCTCCCCAGGGAATGGGAACATTCCCAACCCTGCCAGAGCCCCAGGAGAGTTTGGACAATGCTCTCAGGGATGCCCAGGGTGGGATTTTGAGGTGTCTGTGCAGGGCCAGGGGTTGGACCAATGATCCCTGTGGGTCCCTTCTGCCTCGGGACATTCCACATTTTTCCATGACTCCTTTCTCCCTCTGATAAATGAGATTTCCATGGGTGTTTGAGGCTGTATCCCCCAAATGCTGTCCCTCCCAGCTGTCCCTCTGGCTCTGTGTGGCAGGTCCCTGTGTCACCTGCCCTGCCTGCAGCTGCAGCCCAACGTGAACCAGGCCAGGCATCATCCCCAGATCCCCAGCCAGGGATATTTAGCAGGCTAAGCTCAACTAAAACATCATTCAATGAAACAGCTCCATAATTCTCATCTGGATTAGAGTCATCAGCTGAAAATCCATTAAGAGAAATAGATTAAGCAATAAGGCAATGACCATCCTTGTCTTTACTCTCCCTCTTGAACGTAAACAAGCCCTGGAACAAAACCTGCTCATGTGGAACCACAGAGAGGCACCAGCTCCTTCCTCATCTATCAGCTCCTTCCTCATCCATCAGCACCCCAAAGGAGCAGCTGCATCCCAAAAACCAGCCTCAAATAAAGCCTTTTGGTCTAAGGCTCTTACAGAAAAGTATCTACAAATACAACAAATCTTCGTTTGGGCAGAAATACAACCCTGAGCTGCTTTTTCTGCCCAGAAAAGGCAGAATCAACATCTCCTGCTTGACCCAAATGCAGAGGGCTCAGCATTTTATTTGGCAGCAAATGCAACTCAGTCAACATGTACATTTTCCCTCGTTATCAAGAATTGAGAATAAATCAGATGTCCTCTTTGCCTGCATTTGTAAACCTAAGGCTCCAGGATTGTTAAGACTTTATTTTTACCCCAGCAAGGGAAATCCTAAATCAGAACAACCTAAAGTGCCTCCCACGTTCATCCAACAGGGCATGAACTGGAATTAAGCAGCTGCTCTGAGCAACACCTCCCATCACAGGGACCCACCAGCAAAACCACTCCTGAACTGGAGCTGCTTTAGGCAGGACATCCAGTGAGGAGCAGGCAAGAAACAGGGCCCAAATTCCAGTTTCAGGCTGGCCCCAAAGCTGCTCTGAATGCTGGTGAAACCTCAAAGAATCTCCAGCTGGCCAGCTGAGCCTGGGCAGTGCTTGGGCCAGGGGACAAGGGGATTTACAGGGTATTTACATGGAATTCAGAGATTCCCAGACTGGTTTGGGTTGGGAGGGACCTTAAAGCTTCAGTGCCACCCCTGCCATGGCAGGGACACCTTCCATTGTCCCAGGGTGCTCCAAGCCCTGTCCAGCCTGGCCTGGGACAATTCCAGGGATCCAGGGGCAGCCACAGCTGCTCTGGGAATCCCATCCCAGCCCCTCCCCACCCTCCCAGCCAGGAATTCCCAATCTCCCATCCATCCCTGCCCTCTGGCAGTGGGAGCCATTCCCTGTGTCCTGTCCCTCCAGGCCTTTGCCCAAAGCCCCTCTTCAGCTTTTCAGTGTCTGAAGGCACAAAACTGCTGTTCCACACTGTTCAAAATGTAAACTAAAGCCAATCCTGTCTTGGAACACTGGAGCACAAAGGTGTCACTAATGATCCAAGGAATTCCAGGGAGGTTCCTCAGTATCCCCCAATCCCAACCAGGCACAGAGCAGCTGCAGTCACTTCTGTCTTTCCTCCCCTATTACAAACAGCATTTCCTGTGCTAAGAACCTGCTAGACCCCACCACTGCAGTGCTGGTTCCTTACAGGCAGCTGGGTTGACATTCCCCATCCCAGCACTAACTTAAACCAGTGCAAAACTGAGGCCAGGGCTCTCACACCCTCACTGCTGCTGGGAGTCTTGGATTCTGTACTCATCTAAACCACAGTGTTCTGCTGAAAAAAAAAAAAAATCCTTCAGGAGATTGGAAGTTAGGCTGGACTTTATGGAGTATAAAAAACCTGAGCTGGAAAGCCAGGATGGTTTCCTGATGCAGACACTGAGCTGGTGTTGGGTGTGACAGACCCAGCCTGCAATTCCTGGTGTTTCAGAGCAGGAAACATTTCAGGGAGATGCCAAGGAGCTGAGAGAAGGCAGAAGGTGAAGGCAGTGCTGAAGGACATCACTTCTGGCAGTGACACTGCTGGAGGTGACACAGGCTACAAATAAATGCCAATAAATCACACAACACTCAGGTGTCAAACCTGCCCTTAGTGCTGGCAACAACAGGGCCACTTGTCCAGGGAGATTTGATTCCTGAGGGAGCTGGGCAGGTCCTGGGGCTCAGCTCTGATCAGGACTAATCTGCAGCAGGAGCTCCTGGCTGAAAATACCCACCCTGGGCACGCGAGGGGTTGGACCGGGAGCGCCTTGGGGGCAGTTTTTAAAAGGAAATTAAATTAAAATTAAACTAAATGTGCCATCACCAGATGGGCTTTAAGGTCCCTTCCAATCAAACCACCCTGGGGTTCTGTGATTACACCACCCCCCACCTGTCTGCAAGGAAGAAAAGTTTTATGTACAATTCTACTAATTCTTTCTATTAAAAAAACACAAGAGGAGCAGATATTTATGCAAAAAATCCCACAACCCTGGGTGGGCAGAACCAAGGAAGTCTGCTTTAAGTGGAGATAGCATCAAATGACTGGGATCAGGTTGCAGAGTTCTTTAAAGTATTTTTAGGATGATAAAAGGTGCAAGTGACAGAATTTGTTACCCCAGGTGTGAGCGCCGAGGTCAGGGTGAACAGACAGAGCAGGCAGAAAAAGAGAGGGGTTAACAAAAAGCAGGAAAATCCTCTTTTTGTCAGATAAAATGGATCCACTGAGCACTTTGCCTGGTGGGTGGATGGAGACCTGCAAGGTGGTGCTGAGATGAGGCAGGGAGGCTGATCAGGATCTCAGGACAGGGAACTGAGCGTGAATGAAGTGCACAGGAGGGATTTAGCACCAGCTCCACCTTCCAGCCAGCCCTGCCTGCTGGGGAGTTATTTTTTTTACTATAAACACCTCTCTGCTGATTAACAGGGGAGAGGGAAAAAGCCTCAGCACAGAAAGCTGGAAAGCTTTTCAGGAACATCTGAGGAATTTCTGTCTGGTTTCTCTTGCGTTCTGAAAATCCTCTAAACTGCACATACAGAAAACACTTCATTGCATTTACTGCTTTGTTTGCTTCCAGAAGAGGAGATTAAAAGAGTAAAAACTACAAAGAGAGAAAATAAGTTTGAAAACTCCATGATATTGATGCCTGTGAGAGCTCTGCCAGCTCAGTTATCTCTGTATCAGCTCACCCAGACCTGTGATTGTAAGAACAACAAACAAGCTTTCATAATAAAGATTGCGAGAGCAAAATTTTAAACCAAATGCTAAAAAAACCCTTGGCAATCTGAATAAACCATCTGCAAAACACAACCCAGCCAGAACACTCGGAGCACTCCCATCTCAGTGACCTTTCCATCACTGATGCTCAGCCCCTCTGGGGAAAACATGTCAATCCACTTCAGATGAGGTTTTAAATGTTTTGTCTGATTTAAAGATCCCACAGAGCTGTGCTTTCAAACAGCTGCCCCTTGAGCTGGACAGAATTCACCAGCCAAGCCAAACTGGGGGCTCCAGTTGCCCAAAATATGCACCTCATTGCTGATTTGTCTTGTAGTTAAATCTTGGTGTCAGAGCAGGTGTTGGCAAATCCCATCACCCAAAAAACTGGAACATGGAAAGTGTCAGCAAACACCATCACCCCAAAAAAACTGGGACATGAAAAGTATCAACAAACCCCTAAAACTGACATGAAAAGTGTCATCAAACCCCAAAATCCTGGCACATGAAAGATGTCAGCAAACTCCCAAAAATCTGTGACATGAAAGGTGATGGCAAGCCCCTTCATCCAAGAGCTCTGTGACATGAAAGGTGTGCACAAATACATCATTTTTTTGGTTTTTTTTTTTTTTCTGCTCCACATTTGCTGCCAACATCTCTTTACTCCTGCCATGTTTCAGTTCCCAAGACAACTGATGACCCTCTCATGTTTAGGTACAAAATCAAGCCCAGGTGGCCACGGAACACACTGGTCTGACCTGAGCCCAAGGGAACATCCCCACGTGTCCTGTCCAACCTTGGCTCGAGCCAGGACCTCCCTGTGACCACCACAGGGCAGCCAGTGGCTCCCACCTGCCTGCCAGGAGCTGACAGCTCTGCTTGCCCCCCAAGGAGCCAGGGCTGCACCCCTGAGATGCTGCCACCACCACGGCCACCCCTTCGGTCCCTCGAGCCAACTGTGAGGAACCAGGGAACTCTGAGAGGATGGAAAGGGAACAATCTCCCCATCCTCAACACCCCATCCCTGGCAGTGTCCAAGGCCAGGCTGGACAGGGCTTGGAGCAGGCTGGGACAGTGGAAGGTGTCCCTGCCCACGGCAGGGGTGGCACTGGATGGGCTTTGAGGTCCCTCCAACCCAGCCCACCCTGGGATCCTGTGCTTTGGTGAAAAGGTGAGACACGTTGGCACATCACAGAGGGGAGTTTGTACTGCCCAAACGCTCCCCAAACATGAGATTGGAACTGAAGCATCTGGAGGAATAACTGGAGAGAGCAGAACTCCAAAGAGGCCCAGCAGCGGTGAGTGAGGCCGGCTGGAGGGCGATGACCGGAGCCTGAGTGACCAGGGGGTGTCACTCACACACCACAAACCCAGAGGAGAACAAACCCAGGGCTGTGTGAGCACAGCCCCTCGGGGACTGCCCTGCCCTGCTCAGAGAGCTCAGCTCACCCCGAGAGTTCTGGGGCTCCACCTGAGGAGCCCACTCCTCTGCACACCTGAGTTTTACCCTCCCCTCCCCTCCCTCGACAACGTGACACTTTCTGGTTTACATCAGCCCTCCGAGGGGCTGACAAACCAGCTGGCTACAAAAGGATGCAAAAATTCTCTTGCAAATCTTTTGTCTTTATCCCCTGACACATTTTCTCTCCTCTCGTTAATGCGGGCGACAGACAAAGCACAAACACCGTCGTGGCATCCAAAATCCGGGAAAAAAGCAGGTTTGTTGCTGGCTGGGGCTGGCAAGGGGGACACAGAGATGTTGTTCCAGGCGGGAGAACAAAGATTAACTACTCTTCTCACAGATTTTAGATCCGGGAAGAGTGACCTCATACACCACAGCACCATTGAAACAACAAACCCCACAGAATACAACAAGCTGCTATTGACCCTTGGAATGGGAAAGGCTCCATTCAAACGGGGGGTTTGGGAAAGAGCTTCCAGAAAGTGACAGGGAAATTCCACTTTGAATTTCAGCACCGGGAAGAGCTTAACTCCATAAATCACTGCACCCATCACTCTTGTGCTCCCCTCACACAGAGTGCCAAAGCTTACGGGAAAAGCACGATCCGCAGATTTTTTTGGCAGGGGCTGAAAGGTTTTAACTTCGCTATCATTGTGCTCTCACAATACAGCTCGTGATCTGGGGTACCTCTGCTCGGGGGAGGTGTGGCAGGAGGGGACCAGGGGAGACCGGTGGGGACCCCTGTGGATGCCACGGATCTGAAAATCCATCGCTCAAGTTTAGGATCCCGACAAGCCATTAACAGCTGCTGATGCACCAGACGCTGAGCAACCAGCCAGGCAATTAATTTCCCCCTTTCCCCCTCCATTTCTATCTGTTCAGACCCATCCTTTGTTCTGCCTGCCGAGCACGGCCGGTGCCGGGCTCCCAGGTGCATCCTCTAAAGTCACTCGGCACTTCCCAGCTCCTGTCCGCTCCCTGCCCGGAGAGGTAAAAATTAGTAACATACCATCACGTGGTAAATCTCCTTGCTTGGGAGACGGAGAGCTCTGCACATTGCTGACCTCGATTTCTTTCCTCTCCAGAGGAGCCGTTTTGCCGGGCTCCGGCTCGGCGCCTTTCCCTTTGGGAGCATCGAGCCCCGGCGCTCCATCGCCGCCGTTCCTCTTGTCCCTCTTGCCCGCCGCCTCCTGCCGCTCTTTGTCCTGGCTGCCGAGCTCGGGGATCTGCTCCAGCTTGCTGTGGAACACGCTCGGGCTGCCCAGCTCTTTCTTGAGCGAGTTGCTGCCGTTCCACTCCTCTCGCTTCTTGGCGGCCGGCTCCTCCCGGGCCGGGGCCGGGGGCTGCG
>VZRH01004463.1:0-10407 GCA_013397555.1 Urocynchramus pylzowi | reverse complement strand
GCCGCAAGATGGAGCAAAAAAAAAAAAAAAACCAAACCCAAAAAAAACCCCAAGCCCAGCGAGCCCTGGAGCGCCTGTCTAGCCCTGAAATCCGCTTCCCATCACAACACTAAATAAAACATATATAGCGCCCTGGCCAAGCATATCCTGCGCTCTCTGGCCAAATGCAGAACTCGTGCGTAGGGGCAGGCTGGATTTAGGTGCCCTGGGCAGGGATTCGTGCGCGGAGCTGCGTGCGGTTGTGTGCTAATCCGTGTTTACCAGCCGGTTTGTTTTCCCGCAGCTCCCGCCGCTCGCTGTGGCACTGGGGAAGGTCCTTCGGGATGCCGGGCACCAGCCCTGCCTCTGCCCCAGCCCCGGCAATTCCTGCCGCGGGGGTCGTTAACTCGGCCGGTTTCATTTGGGCTGCGTGTTTGGCTCCCGCTGGTAGCATCAAAAACGTGGGATTTTTCCAAGCGTGGGACTTTGGCCGTCAGCGTGCCTGGCTGGTACCAGCAGGAGAGGTTATGGCTGTTGCAGACCTGTTTGTCACTGCTGGGTGCTCGAGAGGAAGGACATCTTCCTACCAAGCCCTCGCTAACTTGTGTGTTTGCACATCCAGCTGGCAACCCTCTCGCTGGCCGGTGCTGGTCACAGTGCAGAAGGTCTTAGCAGCGCCTTAAAATAATGCAGAGTAAAACAAGTCTGTTTCTGTGACGCTGAGATCACCCGGTAATGGATTGTGGGTTTAGGGTTTTATCCTCAGCGTCTCGAATTTGCAGCCTTGCTGTCTGCATGGGCTCGTGCAGTGCTGCGGTCTGATCCGACTGGCTTTAAAAACGGTGCTTTAATAAAACAACTGTAACGAAAATTGAAGCCTTTCACTACGGCCGATACGTTTTGTCTGTTAAGATAACATTACCTGTTACATTTTCCAGGCTTTTTCTCCTGTCTGGTTTTGTGGTTGGTTGTGTGCATGTGGGGTGTGTGTGGGGGGGGTGGTTTTCTATTATTTTTTTTTTTATTTATTTTTTTATTTTCCTTTTTGAAAAAACAAGGTGGTTGTATCAGCCAGACCGAGGCAGCCTCTGTAGCTACGTCATGGAGATGCATCCATGGACACTGCTCCCTGCCTTGCAGAAACATCTATTTATTTAACATTCTGGAGTGCACAGCTCTCTGCCTGATACATTCAACAACTGCATTTGCCCATAAGGTTTCTTCCTGGGGGATTTTTCTGTGCTTTCTGGAGCCAGCCTGAGTATTCTGAACGGGGTTTTACCTACGTGGTTTATGCCATTTATAAATGCCCCCCGAATGATCCCAATCTGTCGGTAGGGGCAAAGCTTTGAAAGCCCTGCACGCCAGGGGAGCTCCCCCTGGAGCACTCCAGGTAGGAGCCTCAGGGATCTACACAAGGTTACTCATGCCTGCTCGCTTTTGCCTTTTTTATTTTGTCTCCTCCTCGTAGTAGTACGTGTGACATGGATACGTAGTAGTTCTAGAAAAAACAGTTTGTCGTTGCACTGGCTCTTTCCTCTCCCAGGAATCAGTCATTTTGTAGCAGATTTTGAAATATATTCTGAAAAGTGGTATCTCTGACCCTTGCGAGCCCCTTCCAACTCCAGATACGTGTGAATTCCCATCATTCATGCAGAAGAGTTTGTTCCATCCCTTGGGGAGCACGGCTCTCCACGCATTGCTCTGCTGGGGCATTTGACTCTGTGGGCTAAGATGGAATGAGGATTGCAATTTGGGCAAGGCAAGGAAAGCTTGGGAGGGGCAGCAGGTGAGTGCCAGTGGCTGCTGGGCACCCCCAGCTCCCTGGGCTGTGCTGGCAGAGCTCTGCCATGTGATGCTCTGAGCAAACCCCGTCAGCAACAGCAAAACCAGCATCTCTGGGAGCCTCCAGAAACCCCCCCAGCTGTGGCTCTGATCCTCAGAGCAGGATCAGCTGCTCAGCCTCTGTTTTTGTGGTGTTTTGAGCTGCACTGTGCTTGTTTGCCTTAAATTGAAAACGTGTCTGTTGCCTGTGGGTCGCAGGTTCAGTAGAAATCCAAGGATTTCGGTCTGGATCAGACTGGAATCTCACTGGTTCAGAAGCCTCTCTTCAGCAAGGGCCAGAGGAAGCATAAACCTTTTTCTGTCAGCAAAGACAGGAACCCTGGTATAACCCTTTCTCTTACCCCTGGCACAAAAGGATGGTTTATTTCCAATGTATATGATTTCTGTGGAGGGTTGACTCATACTCCAAGTCTAAGATTTAGTAACCCAACATTGTTGTTGTTGTTGTTGCTCATGGAATCACTTGGGATATTCTACCCAAGCTGTTGCTTGCATTTTATAATCTTGATCTCAGTGATACCTCTCCTCAATTCCTTGCCCTAAGAGGTTTGTCCTATTGCAAGTCTTGAAATTCTCTGTTTCAATTACTTTATGGCATGGAACAGGGGAAAAAAATGGGAGAACTGGCTTATCTATACTAATTTGTGTATTTTTTACCATTTTCCTTACTTCTTAAGGAAAGAGTAAATGCAGTTGTGTCAAAGCCCCCTCCTTTCTCAGTCCAGGGTGTGTTAGAGCTGTAAGGGATAATTCTTTTCCTACAGGTGCTTTGGGGTCCTCCAACCACATTTAGTGGCTGTGCTTCTCCTGAAGGCAGGGCTGTAAAAAAAGCTGAATCAAAGATTTTCCACCAGCCTTGGTGGCAAGAGAAGGGACAAATTGGAAATAGGCTGAAGGTTGTAGTCAATAAATCCATGGCAAGGGATCTTGGATGGTTCTGGTTCTCATGGAAGACTCTCTCCTGGTCCCTCTGTACAATAAATGACCCTCTGGCCCACAGGTGGAAGCAAACAGCCAGCAACCATTTCCCCCAGGTATCTCAGAAATTTCCTGTAATTCCAGAGCAGCACCACGAGGAAGAGTGCAAACCCTTCCAGCAAACCAGTGCTGTTAATTTGGATACATTTGCATAAAGGCATTGAAAAAGCTGATTTTATTTCCAGGCCTGTTCTTCATGCACTTGGATGTGATGTCCTTTCCATCTGCAGCTGCACATGGAGCAGGCATTTCCAATTCCTTGACCTGCAGAGCCCCCTGATGAGTTCCCACAGCTTTGAGGATATCTGTTGATACTTTACAAATGGAGGAAACTGAGGAGTGAAATCACTTGTTCAAGGTCATCCAAGCGACTACTGACAGAGCCAAATTAAACCTAGACAGCTTGCTTCAACTTCTCTTTTAATTCTGCATGAAGTGTCCAAAATTTCCAGCCAGATAGGTTTCTTTTAAAATGGTTAAAATAGGTTTATTTTTAATTTCCTCTGGAAATAACCACTTTGTTCTGTACACAAAAAAGTCCTGAATATTCAGTGCTGAACAAGCAGTTGATGAGAGGCCATGCATCAGTGGCAAGGGGCCAAGGTGCTGTGTATAGATTATTATCTTTATTAAAAACTTATGTGTAAGAGTCAGAAAGCTGCTTCAACACCGAAAACTAATCATCACTGAGTGTGCCTTGTCCTCTGAACCTTGAATATAAGGCTTGCTGGCAACAGCAATGAAATTATAAAAAGAACAAAGCTGGGAAATTTTGTTCTTGTGGTTTTTTAAGCACGAATCTGGTTGTAAGTATCAGTACCTTTTATTATTATTTTTATTTTTTTCACAGACAATTACGCATTTCACTTCATGTTTACTGCCTGAGTAGTCACTCAGCTTGTGACAGGCTCCAAAGATAAGTCCCAAATGGCTGGGACAAATGCTAAATGAAGAGCAAACTTTCTGGTTTAGAATTACCCAGTCATTTAAGGGCCAACATGGCTGATCAGAAATATTTTTAATATGAACCCAGTGCAGAAAAGCCCTGCTTGATGACACAAAAATTTCATGAGTTTCTTAGGGTTTGATTTTTGTTTGGGTTTTATTTTGTTCCCAAGAAGGTGGAAACCAGTTTCAGTGAAAACTGTGTGTGCTGTTGTTTTTTTGTGACTACCAAACCTGCAGGAACACCCTACGATGACAATTTCACTGCAGTTTTTCTGCTCATTAGGGATGGCTCGGTTGTGCATAACTAATTAGCAGTTCCTAACTGCAACTGGCCCACAATTCTCATGGATTTAGTTGTAACATGTTGCTTTAGTAGCTGCAGCTTTCATTTCATTCAGTGCAAGCCTTCAGAGAGTGAGTTTCCCACATTTAGAAGGCATCACTTGATTTTAATAATGCATGAAGGAGGGTGACTGCTCTGCCAGAGCACTCTCCAGTCCTTTGGGATGGCTCTGGAGGGGGACAACGTCCCTGCAGCCTCCTGCTCACTGCCACCAGCAGAAAATCCAGAGCCAGCTGGGAAATGGGGAGGGAAACCCAGTTTGGACCAACAGTGGAGCTGGTGGAAGGGATTCCTTGGCAGGGGGTGAAGGTGGGATGTGTTTGGAGACAAATCCAGCAGTGCTGTAGAGGAGGGAGGAGTTTTTCAAAGGGTCTCTGCTCTCAAGACTTTGACCAGTGACCAGATGTGGAGTGTAAGGGAAAGATATCTTATCAATATGTAAAAGATAATCTTACCAATATGTATATTTTATATGGGGAGAAAAAGCTAAGTCACCTTTATTAATTTAAAATGCCCTTTGCAACGAGAAATTCTTGATATTAAAGGAAAACAACCTTGCCTTTGGTATGACACTGTCATAATTCAAGGAGGCAATAGGTTCCTTAAAACCTCTGAAACTGAGAAAGAGTAACAAAGGGATCACTGTAGTTTCTCTCTAATTTTCGCTTCATTTGAAAATTTCGCAGTTCAAAATTATCTTTGTGAGCCATTTCAGTCTCACTCGAGTTGTGGCCTTTGGAGTGGGTTCTCAGCCCTCCAAAAAGGAGCTGGCAAGCAGCTTTTGCATGAGGCCAGTGTGTGCTTCTTCCAGGCAGGTAATGGGTAATTAGATCAGCCCTGCTTCCCAGCTCTGCATTAAGGGCTCTCTGCCTCTGCAATCCAAATAAAAACACAATTAAAGGAGGGATGCAGGCACAAACAGCACATCCCTGCAGCCTGGGAGGGCTCATGCAGGAAACCACGAGGGTTTCTGCAGTTTCATCCCGAGCTCTGTCTCCTCAGCCACTGCAAGAGGTGTTTCAAGGGGTAAAGTACAGCTCCTGGGCCTTGCCACTGCTTCTTTGTCCATTTTTCCAATATTAATTCCACACTGGGCAATGGCTGGAGGAGCAGGGAGTGCAGCTGAGCTGACTGAAGTATGGGAGGTGTTAAATCTGAATTTTTGGGTGCAGCATCCTCACCCAAACTGTGCTTCGTGTGTTCCGTTTTGGAGCATGGAAGGTGTTAAATCTGAATTTGTGTGTACAGCAACCTCACCCAAGTTGTGTTCCATGTCTGCTCACCCAACAGCCAGCTGGTGCAGCACCAGACAATGTCTGTGCTGGTATTTTAAGATGATCTAAGAAAGAAAATTGCTGGGTTTTTTTTTTTTTTTTTTTTTTTTTTTTTTTTTTTTTTTTTTTTTCTGTTTATCTACAGTTCTGTCATGTGTAATACTTGGCTATGTTGGTATAAATAGCCAAACACAGTATGTGATAGAGATTACCTTTTTGACAAGATAGAAAATGAGAAGAAAATCTCTCAGTGGAAAACACTGTCTCCTCCATGCTCTGGTGCTGCTCTATCTAAACAAGCTCTTGCAGGCTCTAATGTTATTTCAGGCAGCTGAGTGTAAATGAGATGCTGGCCACAAATTTAGGCAGATTCTGGTGTCATTCCCTTCCCATCCCATCCCATCCCATCCCATCCCAGTCCCCTGTGCTCATGATCCAAGTGGTTTTTTAGCTTTTTTCCCTATCTTTAAGAGACATTAGAAATGCCTCTGGAGCCCAATGAAAGCTATGGTAACACATTTGGTCCAACAGGTAACATTAAAAAGGTTTGCCAATGTTTCCTTCTAAAGTTTGCCTTCAGAGAAAGGAAATGGAAAAATTGGTAAGGAAATAATGAATTTCAGGGAGGTACATTTCAAAGTAATGAGACTGAAGTGAGAGATAAAGGAATAAGAAATTGCTTGGTAGACTATGGAACCACATAAAAATAAGAAATTCTACTTGCAACCTATTCAGAATTTGATAATGGCTTGCCAGTAACAAATTGTAACCTGTTGAAATAGGAAAGGCGTGGAACAAAAGGGTATTAAAAACTGTAACATTAGATGGTTTATTCTTCATCTTGCACAAGTACAAGACTTCCTGTTTGATATGGATGGGGTGTGCCATTGTGTAAACACTGCAGGACACTGGAAAAGCCATTTTTGCTGGAAGCATTTTTCCCCAAAAGATTGATGCTAAATATTCCCACAGGATTTTCTAAGAGTAGTGGCTTCATTTTATGCAGTTTTAGTACCTAGTTCTTATTAGCACCGTGTGAGTGACCCACAGAAATATCATATCCAATATCACATCATTATATCCCATTAAGAATGCTTTAAACTACAGAAATCTGTTTTAATACCATTGAAATAATTGATGTTTGGGGGGGTTACACATTTATAAATAAGGTACACTGCAATCTGCATTTAAAGATGTGATAAGACTTCAGTGAAAATCCGTGTTTGAGTATAAACTCGTGCTTGAGGAAGGGAATAACAAATCCAGGCAGCCAGGTTTGGGTACAGAAGGAATTTGGACCTGCTTGGCTGAGCACAGCAGCAAAGGGTAATTATAGGCAGGAGCAAAAATTGTCAAGAATGGAAAAGAGTAAATTGGCAGACAGAGCAATGTTGTAGACGACAAAAAAGCAAAGCCATGAATTATGAAGTAAAATGTTACCTGCAGTAATGACATTGCTTCCAAAGAGGAGCCAGCTTACCTCGTGGAGTGCCAAAAATGTGCAGTGGGGTGATAAAACTTCCCAGACACCGTGGGTGGGAGGTCAGCCTCAGCCCTGGGTCTGCAGTGAAAACTCCTTGCTTGGTTGCACTGCTGCTCCTGCTAATTAAACAGCTTTATCTGTGCCCAGCCACACTCAGAGAGCTCAGTGCTCTCAGGCTGCCAAGGACAGCTGCAGGCTGCTTCAGCTTTGGGCAAAAAGTGCAAAGATTTTGTCCTTTTTTCCTCCCTCATTGTCCCCACAGGTTGTGTGTTGTGTGTCCCTTCCTGGCTGACACACAAATATGAATAAACAGATTCCTAACAAACAGCTGTGGGATGCCTTTTTGGGCTACCTAAAACCAGGGGCCAGACAGAATTAAGGGAATAAAAGCAGTTTTGTTTATTGAAGGGCCTTCAGGTACATTTAGGGCAGACAAAGCCCCCCAGGGCCTACACCCAAAAATGGACCACGGGTCACAGGTTTTTATACTTTTATGAAAGTTTGGCCCATTTGCATATTGGGGGTGAATCTGCCAGTTCCAGCTGCAGGTAATGAAGTCATTCACCCCCAGTTTGCTCCCCCAAGTCCCTTTAGTTCCCATCTCTGGCCCTGAGGCAGTGAGGTGTCCTTGGCTGCCAGGCCTGGAGAGGAATTGTTGTGTCTGCCCAAAGTGGGAAAGCTGCAGCTGACACTGTGTGTGGGGTTTGGAGTTCTGCCCTAAAGAACTGCAGGAGTGCAAATAGAAAAGCTAAAATGCTAAGGCATCAGGTGGCTGAGATCAAATCCTTCTTTATACTTTTCAAGCTAAAGCAGAAGTGTTTAATTCAGGGGGCGCAGGATGTAAAATCCTGGGTTTCCTGCAGACCCAGATGTCTCGGGCAGTGCAGGGTTCCGAGAGCACCCAGCTGAGCTCCAGCTGTGCCAGGGAATGCTCAGGGGTGTGAGGGCTCCTGCTGGGATCCTGCTGCCCCTGCCCTGCTGCCAGGGCACAGCTGCTCACTCCTGGGATGCAGATGGAGCTGGGATTCATTTAATTCGTGGGCTGCTCCAGCTCTGTGTGTGCCCAGCTCCGTGCCTGACCTCACGTTTGTTCCGTTTGACCCCGTTTCTTCTTTATTCCTTCTGATTTCTTACTAATAAAACTGATTATAATTCCACTGAAACAGCCCAGATTTAGAGGATTAAACTCCAGTATGAGATCAGTCACAGTCTCTTAAGTCTCACGTTTGCTCAGGGGACCAGGATGGTTCCAGAGAGGAAGATTCAGTATCATTTCACTACCTCTCACTTTGGTTCAGTGGTTTCTTTTGCACTGAAGATCATTTCCAATGAAAGCCTTCTATGTATACACACACTTCAGCATTGGGAAGGTCTTAAAAGATGTTAAAGTTTTCTAAATTAATATTAGAAAATTATGTGATTCTGAAAGTATGATAAAAAGGTTTAATCATAAAATGATAAATACATCCAATTCCACTGAGTAGCAGTATGGTTTCATGGTGTGTTATGAGTGTAGAACTTGTTTTACTCAAGAGCTGTTGTCTCAGCCATCTACTAATAATACATATATCTAAATATAAATATATATATAAATATATAATTATATCTACATTATATAATATATATATAANTCCATATTGGATATCCATAAGGACCACGTGGAAATATTTAAAGAGAGAGAAATATATATATAAATATATAATTATATCTACATTATATAATATATATATATAATATGTATATCTATAATTCAAAGTTCTTTCCTTGTGCTTTTGCTGTCTGTATGAAATTAACTTTTCATCTTGCTGTTCCTCTTCAACAGAATTTATCCAAGATAAGTACCAGAGTTCCTAATTCATTAGAATCTTTATTTGTAAGAATCTACTATTGCCACACATTCACATTGCTCTTTATCCCAATATCCACTTCTTCCTTAAAGCCTAATTGACTTTCCAGATTCCCTGTGGTGATCTTGGTGTTTAACAAGAATCTAAGGCAAGATGTGTATAGTACATAAATTTTTATATCAAGGTAAATAAAAATCCTAGGGATACTTTTAATGAGGAAATTATTTATGAAGCCTTTGTTTTTAACAGATAACCAAAGGTCATTTTCCTGAGTCTTGTGTGGCTGTTCCATACAATATAAATCAATAAATGACGAGAGTGTTTGTGATAGGCCTTTTGAAATGTGTTTGTGTGTGTAGTCACCCATATCTGCACGTAGAAGGGTTTTTGGGAGAAGAATTTGTAGGAATTTTCACTGGTGGATGTTGTCCAGACAGAAAGTAGTCCATGGCTGCAGTTTTCTTGCACTGGAATAAAGGGAAGCTCTCCATGGTGCCAGTGAGGAGTCACTCAGCTGTTTTGAAGACAGATCTCATGAGCACCTCTTGTGTGGGTTACAGTGCAGGAGTTGTGGGATGGAGAGACTCAGGATTTGTGTCAGGCTGCTCTCTGCCTAAATTCTTCCAGTTGGACCCATGTGCTAGGGTTTTTGTGCTGATTAATTTTCTTGCTGAGGAAGAAGTGTCTGATGTGAAGCAGCAGTAATTCAATGTACACGAGGCTAGGATTAACTTCCTAGGCAATAGAGATACATGGGAGGAGCCAAGAGAGGCACTAATATAAACTATAATTAATGTGCATTATTGTTTACATTATTTCTACTCAAATCACTTCCACTGGCTTGGTGAGGGTCTTACAGCAGTGCTTTTCTGTTTACTTTTGCAGTTGTTTTATTCATTAATTTGCTAGAAGGCCTTTCCAAAATAACAGGCAGCTAATGGAGCTTTGGGGTTATTGCTTGGTGGGTTTCTTTTTTGTTTTTGTTTTTTTGGTTGTGTTTTTTTTTGTTGTTGTTGTTGGGTTTTTTTGGGTTTTCTTTTGTTTTGTTTTGTTTTGTTTTTTGTTTTTTTTTTTCCTGAATATTATGACCCGTTATAAATGTCTTTTCCAGCTCCCAGATCCTTGGCTGTTGGGCTGTGCATTGATGACAAATCAGCTCCTAAGTGGCCTTTAGAGTAAAATACACCTGCACAGTGAAAGGAGACGGCAGAGTGTGATTGTTATTGTCCAAATCCCTGGGTGATTATGTCCCTGTATTTCGGGAACAGCTCCCGGCAAGGCTTTCACCATAAAACAAACACCCCAGGTGCTGTTCTCCTGAAATCCAGGCTCTGTGTGACTTCGGGTGGTAACAACAGAATTAAATCTCGATTTTCTCATTTGCTGGGCTTTTCTTGTCGCTGGGCTGGTGGAGGCTTTCCCTGGGTGCTTGTGAGTCACTTCTTGGCTGGGTGATCCCGAGCAGCGAATTTGTGATGCTGCCTGTGGAACAGAATTCCAGCAGTGGTTTCAGCCTTTGGAAAGACGCGTGGCAAGCTGCTCTGTCTGCCTGTCTGTCTGTCTGTCTGTCAAGGTGGGATGGAGACTTTGTGCGTGTAACTCTTTAACAAACACAATGTAAGGTGTAAAGCACATTGCTTCATTCGGTTTGGGAATTTTCAACTGTGTGTTTGAAAGGAAGCAAACCTAATTGGCATCAAGAAAACGTTT
>VZRH01004459.1:1369722-1390646 GCA_013397555.1 Urocynchramus pylzowi | reverse complement strand
TAAAAACACACTACAACAAGCTTTGAAGCATAGGATTATGGTGGGTGAGTTTCACTAGCTCTGTGCAATCCTATCATATGATGACTAGTTAGGATGCTTGAGGAAACAGGCCTTCAGTTTGTCTAAGGAAATTTAATTTAAGAAACTTCAGGGTCTTCTAACCTGTCTCCCAACAATACTTCTTATCTCAACATTGTGGTTTTAAAAGGGGAGAACAGGATTATAGGAAAAAAATCTGAGGAGAAACAAAGATACATACATTCATCCATTTTGCCTTTAACATATTTTATATATATATGCATATATTTTTTTTTCTTCACACACAAAATACTAAAATTCCTTTCCCCAGGTATAGCCAGATGTATAATGCCTGTAATAATAACAACCTCGATGTAGTACAAATTATTTTGTAATGAATCTCCTACATTTAAAGTAGTTTTCCCATTCCCAGTTTCTAGATACTAGGGAGTTCAGGTTTTAAAGAAAACCTGTAAAAAAACATAAAATACTGATCATTAGGCTTTGCGGCTGAACATACCCTTCCATGCCAAACTCATAACCATGACAGGGGTAGATATATTTCCCTCCATTCTGGGACATTTTCCCAACTGTATTCCTTTCCAAGGCAACAAGAATTGTTAGAGTGGGGATTCTTGTCACAAGGGCCCTACCTGTTTCTACATCTGCCCTCACCTTACCACCATGCCCAGAGAAAAATTTAAAAATACAGCAAGCAACAAAGCGCATATACTGCTGCTGGCTGATACAGAAACAGATGCAAAATTCATGGCAAGTAGTCAAAATTCTAATTATGCAGGGGATTTGTTTATTTGTTTTTAAAAAGTTGCTTCCTTTCTTGTAAATATTTTTCTGACACAGCTCATGGTGACAGTGAAGCATTCTCAGGTGAACCTAAACATGTCTGTAGCATTTGCAGAGGAAGTTAATTCCTTGGCTTTTAGCCATGGAACCAGAGCTCCCCAATACAATCAGTGGTGAAACATAAGCATGAAAGGCACCAGAGAAAACAAGCACTCCTACCTATACTACGAAGAGCAAATTCTATCCATATTTGCATAAACTTTTTTTGACTTAACATTAAAAGCCTCAAGAAGAACCCGATTTAAAACTGCATTGTAATGTTCTTTATTAATTCACCACCAGATGGAGCATCATCACAGGAAACAGGAACATACTCTGAGAAGAGAGACATTTTAAGTGAACCACTGATTTAACAATCGGGAACCTGTTTTCTATTTCTACTTCCAGCTGTGGTACAAACCTTCTTCCTGTCTCTGGGCAAAGTCTCTGCCTAAAAGTTAGAACTTGGTAGTCCAAGCCTACCATTTATGCAATTTCTAAGTTTCTGAAAGTTGGTAGAATAAGAGAGGCTGCCAGGTACCTCTACTCTTCAGCTTTTTTTTTTTTTAATCTCTTCAGGGAGATACTGTGTGCAATAACTGAGGGAATCAGCAACCTTCTAATTTTATTATGCGCTTCATGCAGAGTTCGTAAAGAACAGACCTCTGTAACAACATTTGCAGCCTCTGAAACAGTTTCCTGACTGTACTGCAGTTACTCATCAACCTCCCAATGGTGTACTCCCTCACCTGTATTGAGAAGGAAGGAGTCAATTACAGAATTTGCCAAAGAACAGACCTAAAGATGGCCTGAAGACACTGGAGAGAAACACAATAATTTTAATATTTCTCCTTTTTTTTAGTCTAGAACTAGGCAACTGTAGGAAGAAAACACCCTAATGAAATAAATACGTAAGTTTCATATCCACTTGAGCTTTATCAGTCTGCTTGTTGACAAAGAGGCTTTTCCCCCCTGTTGTGTATTTTAAAAATATTATTAGTTCTACACACAGATGGGGCTGATTGTTGTAAAGGAGAATTTTTTTTCTCCCCTTGGCTTATTACAGCTTTACTTACACAAGTTCTTCCTTCATTAATACTGTTTATCCTATTTCAGCTCCATCCAGGTTTCTCAGGGCAAAGCTCCTGGAACATTTATCTGCATTTTAAGAGGACAGTCTTCAGCACATGCATGAGTTAAAACAGAAATTAAAGCTGACCCTAACTTTGTTATGCCTCTTTCCAGTCAAGCACCACCCTTCCTTTCCTTCCTCTCAAACAGAGCAGCTCATTTGTCAGTATGTACCACTTATGTCCCAAAACAACACCCATGGCTGAGAAATCCCTACTGCTTTTGTATCCCAATTCACTCTCAACCCAGCAATGGGAAAACACAGAAGACAGTCTAAAGCCATGCTACTGTAAAGCATTTGCAAAGGCTAAGTGGCACCAGCCTCCAACCCGTGTTCTTAGTATAGCTAATTCAATCAAAGCTCTTTCCTTGAGGCTGCAGGAAACCTGAGCACTCCCACTGCCTTTCTGGAGTGCTCTCCCAACTACACCCCAGCCCCATAATTTTTCAGACTCTGCCAACCCCACGTACTTTCCACAGAATGAACTATGAAGTCTATGGACAACTACTGTTGTGTCAATTCTGGCTCATACTATGCCAGCAGTTCTGTAGATGCAGGAAGTTAAACACTGTCCCCAAGCTCCAGTCTCACCTGTCTCCCTCTCCAGCTGATCTGTGTTCAACTCTGCAGGAATTTCTGTTTCCTCCCTCCAGTACTTGGGCAGTTGGTTCTGCCCAACTCTGCTTTTACACTTGGCTTCCTGATCTTGTCTCCTTGACCACACACTCATGGGCACAAGACCATACTGGCCATTTGGCTTGTGCAAGAAAAACAGGGTCCAAAATCCAGCTTAATTAAACACTAGTTATGGACAGACCTGTGGTACTACTGTACTTTCCCAGTAATAAGATCAAGGATTTAAAAGAGGAAATAAAAAAGGAAAACAATCATATATTACAGACTAAAATTTGTAAACTGCTTGTCAGTTCTGGGCTTCATTTTTTTCAGATTCCCAAGGACACAAATCAAAACTAGTTTAGCCATATTACTTCCAACTGAACAGGTAGTTTATCTAACCAGAGCATTTACAAGCTTCCCAAACTGTAACAAACAGAAAAAAGCAGTATCCTGAAAGATGAAAAGTCAGATATGCACTTAAGAAGTCAGTAGCAGACAGGACTGCTTAATCTACTGATCAGAAAGGCACCATAATAGTGACAATGACAACACACTTGTATTTACATAACTCAAAACATTCTTCTCAAGTAATATGTTATGTTGAAGGATAAGGGCAAGGAAAGGGAAAGGGAAAAAAAGTATGCAAATGGTTCAGCCTCAATAAATGTTATTTACTTTCTTCCTCATTCAGGTGCACACAGCTACTGAGCAATGTCCTGGACCACCTTCTTAACACAGACATGAGCATTTCAGCTACCTGCTGACAAGACACACACAAGTGTTTTGAACACAGATTATCACTGCTAATAATTTCTGCCATCTTATCTATTTCCCCCTTTCATTTTTACTAACTGTACACACATTTTAAACCTATATGAAATATGATTGATTTTAGAATTCACTATTCCTAAGGCAAGTAAAAACATCGAGGAGGCTATTTGGGAATATTTACAATAGAGGCAATTAAAATATATTTCCAAAAACTAACTTTTAGATAAATACAGTAACTAGACAGAATTCAAACAACAGAACAATGTGATCCACAAAACAATGCCAGTAATGTTTTTTCCCCCCAAGTCATTAACAAATATGGTGAGAAGCAAATTCCAATTTGAGATTACTAAAGATTAAATCAATTTCAATCTGCAACTAACTTAAAGAATGAGTTAAAAATATTTTTAGAAATTGTTTAACAATTATTTATATTATATTCTTAAGAGTGGCATTTCCTTTGTGCTGTCCCTGAATAAAAGCTTCATTAGGTTTTTGAAAGGCACAAAATAAGAATGCAGGCATAAATATACCAAATTTCTAGCAAGTTGACATGCATTCATGTGTTAACTCTAACAAAGAAATCTCCTAGGCCATAAGTGAAAACTTCTTGTGGGAAATAATTAATATGGACAATTCAGAAAACTTTACAAAAATACTTCTTTTTATTAAAAGCAGCAATTTCAAGCAGAACAATACACAGAATGTAAACATCACTAAGTCCAGCTCCAGTCTGCCGAACCTTCGAGAAAGTCTACACTAAATGCATCTACTGTACTAGCATGTTAACAGACTATATTATAATTTGAAAATATATTTTCTTCTATGAATTAAGAAAAAGTACTTTATCGTAATCTGTCCCAGCGCCAGATACTGGCATCATCACACACAGCTATAAGGATACTGCTATCCCTGCTAAAACTGGTCTGTCGGATGGCAGCAACACATTTAGGGTGAGTAAGAGTCGTACACCTAGAAAGAAAAGAAAATTATTTAGCTGCAGCGTTAAATCTTCCTACTACATTATGGAGCACTGCTTCAGTAATCCCTTGTTTATGTGACCTAGGAGGAATTGAAGGCAACAGGACTATGGCCTTCATGGTATATTTTGTATTCCAAATGAGGACTTGGGAAAGCAGTTTCCTGTTCACCCACAGTTGTTTCTCATCCACCCAATTTTTACTGAAGCAAAGATTGAAAGCTTATTGAATCACATCATTTAGGACTTCATAATCAGTGTTATTTCACAGGGTCAGGAATGAAAAATCAGAATCATGTGACTAAAGACTATAGCACTTCCAGGAATTTCAGACATTGATGTATTCATATATACATATTTACATGGATTATATATATAAATATTTCAAGATATGTGTAATATATTATATAGGACATATAGAAATAAAATGCATAAATTATTTATACATAGAGTGTATATCCATTTTATATACAACGTTTTTTAGGCGTGGGTTTGTTTGAGGCCTTTTTTTGTGTTCAGGGGTTTTTTGCATTTGTATATTTACACACAGACATATGTACCTATATGTATCTAAGAGACAAGCTGTGAAATTGCCTGACAACACAGGTGAGGAAGTACAAAGCCATAGTGTTTTCTCCACACTGTGCTCATAGCTCACCTTTACACTCTCCTTTTTTACTCCAGTCCTGTCACCTATCTCACCTTTGTCATGTGCTACACCACCTAGCACATCTTCTCCTAATGGCTTTGCAAAATTTTCACCCAATTAGCAAAAACTCTGTAAGAAATAAATTGCCTTTTACTATATCTATGCATGGTAGCCAGCACAATCCAACTGGGACCTCTTGGCATTAATATAATATAAATCAGCAAGATATAGTAAACATTAACCTTCAGGGGCTCACAATGTTTATTTCCCTTCTAGTTATAATGGAAAGTAAGTAGCACAGTAAAGAATTTCTCTATAGTCAGGAAAGGAAAAAGAGAAGTACTCCAACTCCCTGTCTTAGCAAAAACAAAATAAAGTACTCACTTGGCTTTATGTGGATCCTCTATTTCTAAATCCCAAACATAAAGTTTGCCAACCTGATTGCCCAGAGCAAGCATCTTAAAAAGAAAGCAGAGGATAAAGAGGTTTTAAAATACTCCCTCAAAGAATTAAGTCAGAATTTTATAAAGGCTATAGAGCTGATAAATTGTGTGAAACTTTAAACATGAACAACTTAATGAGTTTGTTAGAGGAGTCAGAAAGGCTGTTGAATTTGCCTCCTTTCTCCCACAAGCAGAACCCAGAATGAAAAATCTGGAGCTCCTGCAGGTTCATATAAAGTCCCTTACAGCAAACCATTCTGTTCCTCAAACATCAGATGCACCAAGACCCTTCCTATACCCATAAACATGTAATCAATGAAAAGCTACACACCTTCAAATACAGCAAAGTCATACACGTACCTTTTGCCAGAAATCCATTGAAAATCTCATGTACCATATGTCACACTGGCTATAATCAAATCTCCCAAGAATGGTCACGTTTGACTCACTGGGCTTGATTTTATCTATATCATCTTCCATCTTGCCAGGTTTCCAGCAAACAATGGCATTTTCACAAGACTGGAGTGAAACAAAGAAAAGAACAACCATGTGTAATTTATACTGCAGAATCAGTTCAACTAGAAGCAAACATTTCATCTCACATCATCCCCAATGACACTATGAAAAGCAGAACTGAAAATCTCACCGATGCCCTTAGATCACAGCCACATCACCAACAATAATCACTGTCCATCACTGGCAACCTGATGCCCTCAGCTTTGCCAGGCAATGGGACTGCAGGAGCCTTCCCTCACCCACTTCAGATGAAGTCACCCAGATGTGCTCAAACACAATTTCATAAGCAGCTTAAACTTCCATTGGTTTGAGGATTGTTTACCCAATCCCTTTGACTAACAGGACAGGGCACTCACCAAGTGCACATCACCAATGGCATCAAGGCAGTTGGACTGCCTGCTTTAATATCTGCAAGCCAATGTTACTAGTGGACACAATACATTAATCAAAGTTACTCCATTATGGTTACTCCTCATCTCACTCTTTAGCAGGATCCCTTAATAGTATCTAAAGATTCCCTTTCCATATGTTCCATGCAGATTCTGGTTAGCCAGAAACCCTTTATTTGTAACAGAGTACAGCTGTAGTAAGAATTTTGCTTTCTAAGTATAAGCTGCTTACCCACACATCCTGACAGCACACTCCACAAAATCATTTGACACAAGATAGTAATTTAACCTGAGACCTACATGCTAATAAAATTTCTAAGGTTTAGGATCCTCAGGACCAACAAATAAATGTAATGTAGCTGAAAAAGCTGCAGCATTACCTTGGAAAGAATCAGGTCTCCCAGCCACCGTACACAGTCAACATAGTTTCTATGTATGTCTCTTGTAGAAAAGTCAGGAAAGTGAATTTTCTGGGAAACAAAAGGCCTATGGAGAAAATTGCCAAGTGAGGTTCAGAAAAACAAACCCAGAAGCACAAGTGTAATTTTTAATAACCAGTTTTAACATATTTCAATGTTAAAAAAACAAGTGCAACTTTTTAACAGTTTTATAACAAAGTAGATTTTGTATGCAGCTTGTTTTTCTTTTTAATAGTAATAGGAACAGTCCTTGTTTTCATCCTCATTCCTAAACTAAGTTTCCCATGTAAAAGACTGTGCAGAGATATTGCTGAGTAAAACTACTCCTTCAGATGCTGAATACAATGCCTGTCACCAAATACTTCAAGAACTAATTAAAGCTCAGTCTTCCTGATGCTGCTACTGCAACATCCAAATTGTTAAATAGAAATGCACACTTTAAAAAAATCATTTTTAAAAAAGCACGCTAAAAAGCATCATTTAATATTTGGTAACATTACCAAAAAAAGCCAGAGTATTTTCACAGCTAGTCTCATTGCTGAACATGTTCACTGTGTTTTAGACTCTTCAATTCTCTCAATGGTTTAACTGGAAGTTAAGATCAAAAAGTTGAAGAACTTCATAAAGGAGGATTTATCTATCATGTATCTAATTGCTATGTTTACTTGATAATTTACTCATATCTGAAGTCAAACCAGAGAATGATGAAAATTAAAGTTATTACTATGTAAACAGTTTTTTCCCCATCCCAAAGTAAAATAATACACAATAATTAACTACTCAATATAAGATTATTTGACACATTTAATTATACAGATTTGATTCCCTTCTAGAAATTTTGAGATGAGATGATATGAAAAAAAGATACTGACATCTTGAAATGCATGAAATACAAGCTTTAAGATAATAATTCTAGACATTTTTTAGTCTAGCAAATAAGAAATAATTGAGATATTTAAAAATAAAAAATTCTAATCAGAATTCAATAAAATTTCAGTGAAGCAAACAACAATAAGACACACAATCTAATGAGATTCAACCACCTCACAACCCAAAAACTCCCAATATGGAAAGGATTTAACCTGGACTGTTGATAGGAGTATTCATGTGCTGTAAAGACAGACAAGGAGATGAAGACTACATACCTGTTAGTTTTGTTTGGGTTGTACTCATAAGACTCTTTGATAGCATTAATCATTCTCTTGGAATTAATTCTCCAGAGTTTTAGAGAGTGATCCATCCCACAGGACATGATTTTTTCACCAAGAAGATCGTAATCCTATGTATATAAAACAATTTTGAGCACTCTCACCCTAGGCTGCATTATATCAACTCAGATTTTATTCCATCGTTTCCATCAAAACAATATTTTATGCATAGAGCATGCAATAAAATAAAACTGAATATTTCAAATAGAAAAACACTAAGAATGTAATCCAGCTCACTGCAAAGCAGCACAGCATCTTAATAATTATATTTAGTCTCTCTCAAGAAAGAGAGCCATATTCAACAGCACTGACAGACAGTGAATCTACAGCTAGTTCTCCTCCTTCACTAAGTTCCCTAGGAGCAACTTTGGCAGAATTCCATGGCTACAACATGGGTGAGTAATACAGTGTCAGGTTTCCTACAGATGCACCCCTCACCTTTTACAACAGGTCACACAACAGGAATGGAAAGAGTTCTTAAGAACAGCATATGAGAAGTTAACTATTCTAGTTGATGTTTGCTGGGTACCAGTGTCTGCTCATGGCCACTGAAAAACAATTTAACTCAAACAACTTCTTTCCTTCACTATCGTGTCTCTCCAGGTTTATTTGCTTATGCTGCTTTGACATGATGAGAACTCAAGAACTTCAAAAGTGGGACCATCATGAAATGTTTTTACTCCTTCTAGCCCCACTGAGCCCTATTTTGCTAACTTCTAGGCTGCACCCTGAGCAAACCAGCTACTGAAACACGCAGATCCTGTCTGTAAGAGGTGGCCACATCAATCAAACCACCTGACATTTAAAGTTGTCTATCCCCTTAAAACAGTATTTATGCACTTCCAGGTGGTTATTTTTAAGTAGCTATAATATCAAAACAATGCACAAGAGGATAAAAAGTTGCTTACTACCCTTTGTAAATCTAAATCACTGCCCCACGGTCTTCCACTTACTGCACTTAACACCTCATCCCTGTGCCCTTCTACTCCTCCAAATATTGCAACCAGCGTGTCTGTCTGGATGTTCCACAGTCTCAATGCATGATCTATAAAGAACAAATAGAATTACATGCTGCTTTTTATATGTACATTTCAATAATATATTTCAGCTTAATCACTTTGAGTAACAGGTGTTTAGCTCAACATCAAAAAAGCACTTAATTCTTCTTCTCTTAGAAACAACAGAACTGCATTAACTGAAATTGCTATTATAACTAACTTACTGTTAAAAGTAATTCTGTAAGTGAAAAAGTGTGCCCACCCCCTCCCCTAGGGACAGTTTCTAGCAAAAACTTGCTTGGATCTTTAGTTCATCCAAAAAGCAAAGAAAAGTCTGATCTCAGACAAATATGCTTTTAGTCAGTCATAAAAACAATTTTATGTATCAAAAAATGCTAGAATTCCTTTCTGCCATTCTAACATCAACATTCAGAAAAGTTGTGATTTTCCATTATTTAACCTTTAGAACATTATTCTTGTCAGTAAGGAAGGGAAAAACTGTTTACATAAACAATATGTATTCCAAAGTCAGTCAGACTAATCCACTTATTTGAAGAAAGTTTTAACAATTTCTAATGAAGAACCTCTAGCGTATCTACCGTTTGGAAATGGGAACCTCTTGTGTATTCCCTTTTGAATTCCACAAGTACATTGAACTGAATTACAGCAACACCCAAAATCCCAGAAGGGAAACAGGTGTCCAAGCAGTCCCAAATATTTTCCTCTTTTCTTATTAATCTCTCAGCCAAGCAGTTCTAACAGCCCAAATATTCTCCTGCCTTGTGTTTTGTCAGCAATAACACCTGGTCCAGAGATTGCACATTAAAACTTGAAGTACTATGGGTGATGTCAAAACATTATTACAAAGAGAACTAAAAAATATACAGAGATTGGATGTTTACAGACCCACAGCACCAACTTGACCATTGCAAGCATCAGAGAGCTTCCCAACTCCTTTTCTCATGTAGCTTCATCGGTAAGTTCAAACATACTAAAGTCAAAAGTCCCCTTAAGTGAATGTTTCCAACTCAGAAATTCCTGAAGGCTAGCTCCCTGTGGCAGATCATTCCCTTACTTAACAAAACAGTCAAGATCAGGAAGTTGTGACTGTTAGAACTTTCTGGACAAGGCCATAAGACACTAAACCAAAAACTTCCTTTAATAAAATGCTTTTTACACAGAGTCCGATTAAAGCTCCCAAGCAACAGACAATCCATGTTTTTCCCCATGAACAGGATGGTGAATGCTGTCTGCAACATTAAGAGGTCCCCACTAGATGGCAACGTGATTCAACAACTGAAAAAATTTCAATTCAACTGTCAGAAAATAAAGAGCAAACCCAAGGCTCAGGATCTTCTTTCCTAAAAAGAAGCACTATTCACAATCCCTTTGCACCATAGCTGGAGTTATGGTTGTAGGCCATAGATTAAGTAAGTATAAAATACATAGCCATGTAAAAGCATGATTTGATCTCAACTTTCAAAGTGAACTTGCTCAGTGCCATTCACAAAAAAAAAAAAAGAAGGTTTTTGGCCATATTCAAGACCAAACTCCAATCCAAAGTATCCTCATTTATACAAAAACAACAGAGGTTTTTCCTCACCTTTGCTTACAGATAGAAGAAGATTTGGATCTCTTGGATGGAATTTCAGTTCATTGATTGCATTTCCATGGCCCACGTAGTGCTGGGATAGAATTCAGAGACCAAGTTACCATTTCCCATCACGTTTACATGTACTTAAAAGAAAAAAGTGTCATGCCTTACTGAAACACAAGCTGTATCTCAAAGTTCTGAACACTCACCTTTATGCACTGCATTGTAATGGGATTAATTATCCTAATAATACCCCTGGATCCTGCCACAGCCAGAAGAGGATGGCTTGTATTGCTATCATATGTCCATGCACAGGTATAGAAATTTTCATCTGCCTACAATGCCTCAAGTTAAGGATCACAGAACAAACAGGAGATTTTTTTTTCCTTTTTTAAACAACATTTTATTTTAAACAAACCTGTTGCTATTTTATCCAAGTGCCCAGGAGTCTCTGCTGGACCCCACAAGAAAAATGCACACATTCAATTATACAGCTGCAAATACCAGCAACATCACCTTTTCTACAGATGTTGACTTCCTCACTTCTGTTCCATAACATAAAAGGAACACCTTCTCTTTCATGGCATCACCTTTGATTAGGAATAATGAATCACAACCGAGTTCACAAGTTCACAATGACTTGTGTATTGCAAATGATCAATACAAATTATTAATGCTTCAGTGCATGAAACACAACTCTTAGGCTTTAAATCCAGTTCTAATTCACAAGAAAACTGAGAACACTGTAAAGCAGGGAAACATTATACAAATATTAGTGTTGGGAAGATAAAATTGATGGAGAATCATTTTTCAAATATTTTAATACAGTCTGGTCCCTGAGTCTGCGTTTTTAACATTTTTTCAATAGGAGGGATTCTAGGATGTGGGAAAGAGGCAAGACTTGGACCTAACATAAAGAATGCACCACATAAGCAAAGTATTAAATCACAGACAAAACTTTTTCATGTTTTTTCCTCCGAAGCCTCTTGATTTTTCATAAAGAAGAAGCAAACATGTGGGATATAACTTAAAAGGATACATCAGCATCCACGTAAGACTGCAACAGACGGATTTCTCCTTGGGAATGACATTCATATAAAGTAACCTGGAGAAAAAAACCCCAAAAATAAGTAAGTGGGAGAGACTGCTGCTTAGCTGTGATATTTCAAAAGGTAATCACATCCACACATCTATTGACTGCCTGATGGGGAGAGGTAGAGTGCTTCTATGGTTTAGATTTCATCCATCATCTGTTTGTTTACCATGTGGAAATGGTTTGATAAAAGAATGTCCACAGCAGTTTCAGTAAAAAAAGAAATGGTAGGACTTGTCAGCTGTTCTTCCCAGATATTGAAGTCTATTATTTGAATTGCCTTAATAAGATAAACCCTTGTTGGAATTAATTACTGCAGTTATCTCTACTATGACTTGGTCTTGCAATGAGTCATTGATACCTTGCTTAAACTTAGTTTAACAACTCAATGAAACCTTGTTTAAACTTAGTTTAGTGTTTCTGGTGACTTGCCAGGCAGAAAAAACCTAGAAATGAAACCCTATTTATTCACAACACTTGCATAAAACGCACTTTTCAAGGGGTTATTTCCAAGACTGAAATGACATCGAACATTGTTCAGAGGAAGTTTATAAATTCCCTCCACAGAGGCCATTAATTTAGCTACTGAGCTGGCTGGCATCATGGCAGACAGTTCTCATCCTGTATATATGAGTACATGACCTTTAGAAAATAATAACATTTATGAAGAGTAATTTTACTGAGAAGATACTTTTATGCACCTCTCTTCCTTATCCCATATGCATATTACTGTAGGACTTTTTTCTTTACTACACAGATTAATTACCAAATAGCTAACGTGACTTCGTAGAACAATCCAAAGGATGAAGCTCTCCCAGATAACAGATACTACATACCTTAGAAATACACCTGTTTATGTTATTGTGTGTCCATACCAAACACAGGTAAAGGGATTGCTTGAAAATAGGAATGCATGCAGAACCACACAGAAGGGCGTATGATGAAAAACAGATTACTCACTCTGTTGCTGCCTACAGTGGCAAAAACAAGAGGATCACCTTCTTTACTGTGCCAGTTAAACTGGACTCCAAACAGAGGCTGGCCATGGTCCTCCTATAAGTGTAAAGTAAGTTTAGAGATAAAAAACCCAACAAAACACACAGGCATATCATTGCTGTGAAATTCATCAGTTTCATCGACAAGTTTCCCTCCTCAAACTAATGGATTCACAGCCAGTATAATTTTAGACAGTGAACAGTTAACAATCATAGTTTTGTAACACATTTTAACTTGGCTGTCTTAAAGGGAGGTCAAAGGAATATTCTGAGAAACACACCCCTCCCTTTTCTTTCTTCACCAAGCTTTTAAAAGTAAATGGGAAGAAATATAGTCTCAGTTATGCCTAGAAGCTGGCAGAACTCCCAAGTAGTATTTTGTTTTACAATTTTCAGTATTTTTTTTTACAATTTTCAGTAAATTGTAAAAACCTCTGCATCTAAGGTCATATAGATATGCATTTTCTATCATAATTACTTATGCACAAGGATTTGCAACTTCACAGTGAAGAATTACCAGGAGAGAGAAGAATTATATTGGTATAAGGATGGAAAATGGCCACATTTAACTATTACATTACAGTTAGGTCTTGTAACTTTGTCACAGACACAAGGAACTCTCTCCAGCGTGTCACAATACTGCTACAAAGTTCATGTCTACAAAATGTTTTCAGATCGCCTTTAGAAATAGTTACCAGAGAAATGTCAAGTATTATTTTTATACAACTTACATCAGTTTGAGAGAAAAAAAAGAAGGTATGTTTATGAATTGTGATGAATATGGTGGTGCTTGTTAATAATTGATAACAGTATTTTGGCCTGTCCTGACAGGATGTTTTCAGCAAGAATAATGTTCATTAAAGTGCCTCCCCACAGGGGACTGTCTGGGACAGTGTAGGCAGGAAGGAAGTGTCTCATGATGGCTGTTCAGCAGCCTTCAAATGGCAGCACTTCAGAGACAACACGAGAAGTACCAGCCCTGGCAGCTCTGGCCTATCCAAAACCAAAGAATAAATTCGAGGAGGGGGTGTGAGTAGGGAGTCTAACACTCCTTAGAAAAAGAAAAGGAAGTCTGGAAAAATTTTAAATAGCATTATTTACTGAGAAAGGCAGTATCTGTTATAAACACAAATAACTAGAATAGCTAGAAAGAGAAAGCAGAAAATCTTTCAGAGATGAAGGCCCTCCTGCAATTCTCAAGAGAAGTAACAACTTTCAAAGCTCAATACAGATTAAAAAGAATTGTTCAAAGCTTAACTCAAAGTATTACCCATCCTAATACAAAAGCACAAACTAATGGCTTTATGAGATGAGGGATAAAGGATATTAGGAAAGAGAAATGTAGCAAGGTTATTAGTAACCCTAGGACAGAAGGAAAAAGCAGGTATTTGGTATCTGTAAAGTACTACAGTTGAACTAGAAATGAAGAACAAGGAAAACCGTTAAGTCATAAAATTGCATACACAAGGCCATGATTTTTTGTGTGCAATACATTTATTAATTTTACTTTTTAGCAATAAATTTACTAATTTTACTTGGTAGCCTTAAATTTTGAGTGTATTTAAGTCTTGTTTGAAGAGAATGGCTGAGAGATCAAATTCAGAACACTTAATAAAGTTTTTCCACTAACAATAACTTGGTTTCAAATTTCTGTTTGAAGGAGTTCGTGCTGCTGAATAGTGAGTGCTTCTGACATATCACATGAAGATAATACAGGTAAAATGCATGGGTTCCCACTGCTTTATTACAGAGCTATATTAGCAGGTTTTGCATCTGTTTTTCTGGAACAATTTTGTTCTCCTGTTTCTGATAAATTTAACAAAATACGGAAAGTGAAAAGCAGTATGCTTTTCGCCCTCAAGATAGAATATTTTTCCAGCATAGGTTGCAATAAGTTTCTGATTTTCTAGGTAGGACCCAGAGTAAGGTGATAAGTAGAGACATATAACAGAGTGCCATACTGTTTCCATATTTTTATATTTGAGTACATACCTAAAGTATTTTGCAAGCCTTTTCAAAGAAAACCTATTTCCCTGGAAAAAATTACTCTGCAAGAAAAATGTCTTTAGTCTACTTACTTCACCCACACTACATTTCTCACACCAAGTGCTACAATCTCCAGGAGCCTGACTGTACATATTGCAGTTTTGCTGGTGTTTGATGGATGAAGCAGCCAGGCAGAGGCTCTTGCAGGAAGATACCTGGGTATCTGCTCCTATTTAAACTCCCAACATCCCCAATGGTCAGAGACAGCATATAGCTATTTTGAAAATACTTGTCTGCTCTAGTTTTTGTCCCAAGTGCTAAACAATGCAGGACCTTTTCCAAAACATTGTACTTCTAGGTGCCATACACAATGGTCATGTTCAGACGCCAAGTATGTGACACAAATCTGACACTGGTTTGTACAGACAGAAGTGACCCAGATACCCGTCCAAAAGTAAAATTGTGAAATGCCATCTTGTCCCTGCTATGAATAAAGGGCACAAAACCCAAAGTATCCAGGTTCTCATGCACTAAAGAAGGCAGAGAAAAAAAACAGACCTATTGCTACAAAAGCAAATAAATAATCAGTGGTGAGTTCCAGCCTTACTCACTCAATGTCAGCTTGGGTTCAATCAAAAAGTAAGATCAGACCCGGTTTTAGTCAGAGAGCAGTGAAGTCAATACTATGGCAAAAATAATCACCTGCATGAATGCCTTTTAATCTGTGTCACCCACACTGCCAGCAGGGAACCAACAGCCCACAAGTGCATTTCCCGTTCCCAGAAGTGGAAGTAAGCCATTGTGGGCAGTGGGTTTAGTTACATTTAGTTTCCATTACACACCAACAAGCTAGAATTCTGCGTGGCATTGGATACTGGTTCCCAGGTCAGGGGACAGCAAGTAGAAGCTGAGACAACACCAGGCTGCTTACGACCTAAGCATAGACCCTAAGCAGAAGTAAAGGGTAGGGAAAATAATTGCATTGCTTTAAAGGGAGCACAACAAAAGCAAAATATACACGGTTTTCTGCTGAAAGATCTATCAGTAAAATATATATGGATATATGAGAATGTGCAACTGTGCTAGCTGTGTTAGCTGCAAATGCTCATTTATAAAACCTACTTCCATTCAGCCCACAGAAAGCAAAGTTTTTTCAGTACATCTTACAAGTAACTTATTACTACATAAAGAAAAAAGGCAGTTTTTATTTCCTGACATTTTCCAAGTTGTATTTTTGTTTTCCTGATGCTTAAATTTCATCCAAAATAACTCCCAAAGTAGTGTTTAAAATGCATATTTAGCAAGCACTGAGTTTTTCAGGCTGAGTCATAGCCGTTTAACACTCAAAGCAGACAGTAAATGGCAATATTTGTTTCCCCAAGGAAAAAACTAAAAAACGAAATAAGAGGGGAAAACCAAAAGTACAAAAGTGGAAAAACACTTTTTTTTTTACATTATTTAAAGATTATAGAAATTAATAGTCTTTAGGGGTGTAATTTATACACCCCTAAAGACTATTAATTTCTATAATCTTTAAATCATGTAGACCCTTCATTAACTTCAATACCTGCATCTTACAGCATAGTTCAAAACCATATAAACTAGGGGATATATGACATGGTACTCAAAGAGTCACAAGTGTCTTTCTAAACCCACATACAACATTCAATCATTAGAGTTTTCTCCAGAGTATCTGCAAAGTTAGTACGGAAGAAAGGGAAAAGTCAAAAAAGAGAGGCTTCCTCAATCATGAAGTAAAAAATCAAATTTAGCTGCTACTTAGGTCTTCATCTTAACATGCACATCTCTTATTACCATTAACTTCAGACCAAAGAGAAATGGGGAAAAAAGCTAATAAAAATACCCCACATAATTGAAATGCTACATTTACTCCCTCACAGCTTGATTCCACTTGCATAGGAATCTGTTCCAGGACCTGATCCAAATCCAAGGATGTCAGGGATTGCTTAGTTTCATAGCTTGGTCTTTTGGATCACCCTGCAGTGGGGTCTGGATTGACACTGGGGTGAGAGAATGTTTTGTCTTCCCAGAAGACACTTGGAAAGTACAAACCCTTTTTGTCTGCAGACAGAAAACAAGTATGAGTAGCAAAGCTCAGAAGTTGTTAAAAGTTTGGGTGTCCAAAGTCCCATGTCTGTGTTTGAAGTATGACTTGAAGCCGCATATAGCACTATCCGCGGGGGCGATTCAGGCGAATCACAGGAACTGCTGCCTACCTTGGTGAAATGAAACAACTTCCCTTCCTCCTACACCCTCAAAGGCCTGGAGGCAATTTTTATACTTCAAGAACACAATAAGATCAATTTGTTTCCCAGATACTTCTGTATCCCAGATACAACTGTGTTACTTTGTATCACAATTTCTCCAGTGGCAAAGCTCATTTAGAAGGTTTCCATGCTCCAAACCTTTTATCCCCTCCCACTCGGTTACCCCAGTGTTTCACTAGGGCAGCCTGAAGACAAAGTTCAGAAAAGGAGCCACATCAGCACAGCTCCACAGTTAAGAGTGGGGGGAATGAAAAAATACTCTTAGAGCAATTCTGCAAAAATTATCTACTGCTGAGCTACATAGATCCTCACAGAGTTTGCCGTAACTCCCATCCTGCCACCTAAATATCCCACACGAGGCTGAGGAATGAGAAAAACAACATCCTGACAGAGTAAAATAGTCATGAATGAGAAAACGCATTCAGTCCACCAGAGTCTGTCACCAGTGCAGAAGAAAACAGCATTATGCTAAAACAGCAGAACAGGGAGCAAAGACCATCAATCCACATCTCTTAAAACCATTAGGTGTTACAGGGAGCAAAGATCATCAATCCACATCACTTAAAACCATTAGGTGTTACACAGGAAGATACATACTGCCTGAATCAGCTGCTAGCACATGATACCAACACTCACAATAAATTAACCAAATTGCACTACACAGTTATGATACTGCCAGAGGAGGACAGAAAATACCTGATCTGGTTAAGTGCGAGGAGAAAGCTATTCTAAGATTGTTGGGTTGATTTGTTTTGGGTTTTTTTTTCAATGCATAGATAAATCTGTGCAAGCTCTGTGCTTTGCATAGAGTTGTCACAGGTTTTGTTTTAGTTCAATTTGTTTATCTGAATTCTTATATTTATCTTTAGCACCTACAGCTTTAATGAAATACATAATCATAGCATCACACAAAACTTTGCAAACTGTACAAAACCAAGGTTAATTGCAGCACTATCTACTGTTTCCTATTTCTCAGTATCCTTTTCCTTCAAAACTTTGGCTTTTCCAAGCAAGAAAGGTAACTGCTTCAAATCAGCAGGGAACATAATTGCTTAAAGATATTTAAAAGTATCTAGCTTGACGCTGTCTCACAGCCAACATTAACACTGCTGCCAGTAAGTAATGCCCAGCATTTCCTAAAGCTCATGCATACCAACCTTTAGGCTATTTACACATTTGAAGGAATATTTGCACTTCTTCGACTTCCATTTTCCTTTCCCCCAGCTTTTTCTTCCTGGTGCATTAGGAGTGTTTGTTGGCGTATCAGGGCGCTCAGTGTTAGTACCACTCTCAATACTAACAGCATCATCCTGAAAACATTCAAAATTATATAGAATGTCACAAAGAGATCATAACTGCTGTATAAATTCAACTAATCTTGAAGCACTTGGCCTTTTCACTTTTTCTTGTCATTCATAAGGACAGATCTCCCAGGACTTGGTGTTATTTTGATTCACGTATTTAAATCTAATGCCAGCATTACAGCATTCCTCTCTAGAAACAGAACATGAATCACATGAGGACTAATCCAAGAGGGAGAGATATGAACTGTGATCTAGTGACGTTTCTTCAGAATACTGGTAGCTGCTCTTAAGAAAATGTCTAGACATAAAGCAGCTGCTTCCCCTAGAAAACATCTTTGATCCAGATGAAATGAGTACTTCTGAAGTTCTGAAGAAGAGCTGTTTGTAAAAACATGAGGCTTGACCTTACCAAGAACTGAGCCATTCTGAGGCTTCTGTACCCCCTCAGCAGCACCACTCACAGCACGGTTCTGCAGTGGGTCAGCATCGACATCAGAAGACAAAGCCCCTCCTCTCCCTCCTATTCTTTCCCACAGATACTTACTTGTTTCCACTAAAAGCTAAATTCTGATCGGCTAACTAATCCAACTGTCCCTCCAACCATTAGCATAAGATAAGAATGAGGAAAATTGAAATAAAAAGGGATACACAAAACCCCCCATCCAGCCACTGAGAGATTTTAAATCAGCCTTGGACAATCAGTAGAAACTACAATTTCATGAGTGGTCTGATTGCAGGGCACTGATTAAAAGGACATTTCCCTACATCACCCGTCACAGAGCACTTCACCTCCACCTGCACTGTACCTGCCAACCCTGTGTTTCCGTACGAGTACATTCAGCTTGTTAAAAATCAACTTTTCCCATTTTTTCTGGCAAGACAGTCCATTCACTTTCCATCATACTAGTGGGGGGAATACAACTCATCCCAGGCCAGGTAATTTCTAGAGCTGAACTAAGGGAGACAGAGGCAGACAACAGCCTGTCACTGTAGGAGATTCACGAAGCTGCATTAGGAACTCCGGTAGGAATATGGAATGAGGTCAACTATAAACATTAGTACACAGATTCCCACCAAGCATTTATTCTTTGTGCCAGTTTCATGTGTGTATTATCAGAAGCCTGAAGAGGTGTACTAGTCTTTGTTTGTCCAACAACTCTGAAAAACAGGACATTCAGAGGACAAAAAGGAGGAAAGATACCACACAACCCTGTAAGTGGACTGTGCAAATATGGAGTCATTCCCTTCACACTGGACCCCTAAAAGGGCCAACCCTCCACTAATATATTCATAACTAAGTTTAACAATTTTTAAGTTTTCCTCTTTCTTCTCCTTTACCCTAAAAAAATTTCAGAGCTTGCCAAATTCTCCTCTCCCAAGCACATTTGCCAGAATTTTAATACTTGACAAGACTGAAGTTTTCTCTGGACTAGACAGATACTGCCAACGTGAGAACACCAAGCAGCTGGTGCGGTTCAAATATACCAGGTATCTGCAACTACCACATAACCAACAAACCTGCACACAGGACACCTGCAGAGCAAAACACACCCTTTCTCCAAATCAACACTAGTATGTCAACTCTTAAACAGAATCCCCCACCTTGCAGGAGTAGTAGAGTCCAGTAACAAACTTTTGATAAAGGAATCCCTTCACCACTGAGGCAAGCCACACCAGAGAATCAGAGTGGTTTGTGTTGGAAGGGACCTTAAAGATCATCTAGTCTAACCCACTGCCATGGGCAGGGACACCTTTCACTAGACCAAGCTGTGAAGAGACACATCAAGCCTGGCCTTAAACATTTCCAGGGATGGGGCAGGCTATTCCATGTTCAGTGATAGCCTACAACTGACAACAAATTAAGCCTGAATGTCTGTCACCAAATTATACTTGGATCCACAAATGCTGCTAAGCTATGAAAAAAACCCAGGAGCAGTGGTGGGGAACATATCAAACTTGCCTGTCACCTCACAGGCACCACTTCCACAGGTTGTGGAGGATGTGGTCCAGATCCCTCACTTGCTGGATAAGTGCAGAAAAAAACTTCCACACACTATAAAACACACACACAGTAACTACACAGCCCCACTCCACACCAGTATCTACATAAAGTGACTGCTCGATACCTTACATTAAGTTTACCTTTCAGGTATAAAATTATTTTACATCAATCACATTACCTTTGCTCTGAACACTAGAATTTCACCTAACTTAGAGACTGTAGACCCCATCCCTGCTGCCTTCTGCTGACCGTAGTTTACGAGCACCAACTCCTACTTTTCATTCACCAAAAGGCTGCACACATAAACTTGTGCTGCATGTTACTCTACAACGTGACAGTGAAGACACACAATGCAAAACTGCAAGAAAGATGGAAAATGCTGCTGGTTTGCAGGGAAAATTAAAAAAAAAAAAAAACAAAAAACTCTAACGTTTTGCAGCAGAGTTCGAGACAGAGCCCGCTCGCAGTTTGGGCCTCAAATCCACCTTCACCCACGTGGAAGCAAAGCGGGAGTCTCTCCCCCAGACCCTCCCCGGTCTCTCCCACCAGGGCCTCCCTCCGGCGGCCCCGAGGGGCGGCCACCGAGCCGCGACGGCTGGGCTGAGACCCCCTTCTCCCTCTCCCCCCTCATCCCCTCTCCCGTCCGGGGTACAGCCGAGGGGGTCCCGGCGGGCGCTGT
>VZRH01004459.1:1322589-1369602 GCA_013397555.1 Urocynchramus pylzowi | reverse complement strand
GCTCGTCTTGGGGGACTCAGCCGAGGATGGGCCCGCGTGGTCACAGCGTGGTGGCGCTTGCCCGGCGTTGCCTGTAGCCCGAGCACGCGTGTGATGGAGAAACAAACAGCCCCTTTGGCCGCGGGTGTTACCGACCTCTCTGTCCATCATTTCTTGTGCCCCCAAAGGGTTTGTTGGGTTTGGGGGTTTTTTTGTGTTCTCTTACTCCACAAAAGTTCTTCAGTCTGCAAATAGTGTTTCCGGATAAGAAAGACAGGCTCTTCTCTGCTTCCTATACTTCTATACTCTCCGGCAAGCTCCTTCTGCAGCTATACATTAAATAACTGCACTTGCAGGTTTTTGTTTGTTCATTTATTTATTTGCAAGCCACAGGTCCCAGAGACATAATAATTATGAACAAAAAACAAAACAAAACAAAAAAACCCAACTTCTAACAAAAGGGGAAAGTAATCTGCCCACAGGCACAGCATCTTATCTGCTATTCTTGTAGAGGCAGAAACAAGTCTTTTCTCCCTGAGGGAGACATTCCAGTCTCAGGAAAGCTTTGAGGGCAGTGATAGAAGTGAGCCGTGCCTTGTATGTAAAATTTAATCTCGCATGAACTTCAGAGATAAAGAGGAAGATACATGCTTCAAATGGTCCGTGTACTATAGTGTTTTTAGCAATAAACAGTCTCAGTTCTGCAGAACTGTAGGCTCCGATGATGCATTACACAACACGTAGCAAAAGGTGGTAGTTTACAGGTAAAAGCCCTGCGTAGGTCTGCGCTGGAAGGTTGAGGTTTTGTTAGAAGTGTTTGTGGGAAAATATGCAGGCTTGTTCTTAAAATGCAGCAGGAATTTTTTAGACTGGTGTCTTGTAATTAAGACCGAATCACGATTGTACTGCAGATTTGTTGAAAGGAGGGCAGGCACCAAGTTTTCAGCAGAGAGAATTTTTAACTTCTCCCTATAAATGCCCTTTAGCTACTGGGGAGAAGACAGCTCCCCTTTGTCCTGCAGCTGTCAGCTGACATGCTCCAGACGGCCAGCTGAGCTGCACGTTCAACTCCACCACGTTTCACCAGCTCACGAGCAAAGTGGAAGCCTCAGCTAGCCTGTGCTTCATGGCCAGCATGCAGAACGGTTCCTCACCCACTCCCAGAGTCAATCAGTTCATCTCCCTTACAAATAGCTGTGTCCTGGCAGGTCTGTACCTTCTCCTATCTTCTAGATGCTGAGGAACTTCCTTCTCAAGGTGATAGCTCTACTTCCCTCTGGAGACACTTTTTAGTCTAAACCACTTGCTTTTCTTTCGCTTTCTTGAAAGACATGAAAGACTGGTGTACCAGGGGAGCCCAGTTTCCAAATGTCATAGTACATTTCATCTAGCTTCTATTTAAAGAATTACTTGTGTGGTTAAACACAAGCTTGAAAGTTCAGGGAATTTGCTTCAATTTGTGCTCTGCTGAGATTCTCTTTGGAAAGCCTCCATGCTTTTCTGTGCCTCAGTTTCTCAACAGTGCTATGGGAGAAGCCCTTCTTATATCCCAGAGGGGTACTATGAAAAAATATATTATAGTTCATTATTTGTTTAATTAGTATAATACTGCTATATAAATACCACACACATACTAACTAAGAAGTAATAGCGCCCTTGATATAGTATAGAGAGGAAAACAAGAGAACAATAAATTTGTTTTTTAAATCTGCAGTCAATTTTAAGTAGTGATTTAATGGCACTTTAAAAACACACGGTGGATACTTGGGAGGCTGGATTTAATATATATGCAAAGATTCTGCCAAATATGAGTTCTCATAGGATTGCAATAATAAATGTCAAAAAAACTCTGGAATGCATCAAAGACATGGGGTCTTAATAGATAGATAGTCTGGTTTGGTTTGTTGTTGTTTTTTTTTAATACATACCACAATATTTCTGGATCATTCAGGTACATTGAAATACTTTTATATATATATGGGTTGAAAGTAAATCAGTCTCACACTTTTCGTTTATTTTCTACCAGGCAAGCTTCTTCACAGAATCTTGGGATCCTGGAGGTTGGAAGGAGTCTCCAAAGCTCATCATCTCTAACCCCTGCTCAAAGTAGGGCTGGTTAAAGCCAGTTCCTCAAGGCCTCATTGAATCCAGTTACAAATTCCTTCAACACAAGATATTTTGCAGCCACCATGGTCGTCTGTGTTTAGTGTTTAATTACCCTCATGGTAATAATTTTTTAAAGTTGTAATTAGTCACAAATTCACATGCTTCAATTTGTGTCCTTTGCGTTTTCCATGTCCTTTGCGTTTTCCATGTCCTTTGTGACTGTCTTTGTGCTGCTATGGAGCAGCAACTCCGTATGATCCTCAGTATTCCTTTTGCTGCCACTGTACCTACAGAAGCCTTTCCTGGTAACCTTCCCCTCCCTGTCTGGTTTCATCTCCCAGATGTGCTTTGGCTTTCCTAACACCAGCCCTACACACTGAAGCAATGTTTCTGTATTCTTCTTGGGCAGTCTATCTTTGCTTCCGCTTTCCATACACTTCCTTTTTGTGTTGGAGCTCAGCTGGGAGTTCCTTATACATCCATGCTGGTCTCCTGCCTTGCTTGCTTGGTTTTCTGCACATGGGAATGGACTGTTCTTTAATTTCTTAGAGGAGCTTCTCCTTGAAGATCAACCAGCTGAACTGAGCCCCATACCTATTGGATCCTGCCAAAAAGATTCCCAAGTAGGTCAAAATCTACTTTCCTGAAGTCCAGGGTTGTGATTCTACTACTTGCCTTGCTCATTTCTCTCAAGATTTTTGGTTCTACGCTCTTGTGTTTGCTGCAGCCACATCTTTGACCAGATCACTTTTGTTTGTGGCAGGTCCAGCAAGACATCTTCCCTGGAATCTTTCTTCCTTGATATGCTTCAGGTGCCTTCTGCCACATACCTCCTGCCTTCTTCTAGTGGTGATTTTGGCAACCAGCTGCCTCAGGTGGCTGAGAACTTTTGTCTCCAAGAGTAGGCAGTAGACAATATGTAAGAAAGAATGTAAGAGATAGTGGTGTTCTAGAGTCTTAGAATTAGCTCAGGGTTTCTAACTGTGTGGGTAGCCCTTAATTTTGCCATTTTAAAGATGAAGGGGCTGTGCTGGGAATGGAGGATATATGGAATAGTGAGCTAGTGGGCCGACATCAAGGAGTAGAGGCCTGGATAACAAGCTTCTTGTTCCCACTGACACAGGGAGCATGGAGAGGTATTTTGCCCAGGCAATACCTGTTTTCTTCCAGCCTCTCCTGTTGCTCAGTGAAGCATCTGAGTCTGGCTTTTTAGAACTCCTGCATAAACAGGGGGGCCCTGGCCTTTGTGCTTCCCCAATACTATGCTGCCTTAGGTAGCATAGTATTTGTATACACAGTATTACCTCCATGCAGAGATAGCCCCATTGCTAAATTACCTGATACCAGGATCTGCTCTATAAACAGTGTTTCTTATTGTTGTTACTAACTGGTTTTTATGTGTCTATAGAATATACTGAATTAACTGGATAAAAGTAATTTTTAAAATTGTATTAGCTCAATGGGAAAACATAGCCATGGCAACTGAGGTGGATTCTGTTCTGCTCCATGTATTGTCAAAAGCCCTGTCAGTCCATACCCAATTACAGAGGCTGTTTTACTGGTATTTTTATTAAGAGTCTGAAAGCATGGCTGTATTTTCAGAACACCAGTTGAGTTTTTAAATCTGACTGGTAACATAGTTTTTGCCTTATGAAAACAGCAACATTAGAAACCAATTGGAGAAGCATCTGCACGAAAAACCGTAGCATCCCTTTTGTGTAATGGGAGTGCAACAGCCAGAAAAGGCTGCAGTCTTTTCCCCACTCTCCCTTTTGAAAGATTAATGGGTCAAACCTTTGGCTGACTCATACTCTGAAAGCAAGGAACAGCTCACACATTTAAATCTTGCTGCAGAAGTTCAAGATGATATGGATAAAACTTACATACGTTATCCATCTGCTAGAGCTAACAACCTGCATAAAAATGGAAGATGTATCTGAATCAGAAGACAAGACAGCTGAGTTGATCTGACAGCTCAGTGATACTGAAGGAAGGATATCTCACCCACCCCCCTTTCCAAACCTTCTTCATGTTCCTAATTCTGGTTTTCCACCATTGCTCTTCCATGGGCTTTGCTTTTCAAAACACACTCAATGAGCAAGTTCAGCTCACTAACCCAGAAGAAAATTGATCAAGCACAAAGTAACTTGATCCTTTGTCTTTAGCTAATGGGCAAAACCAGACAAATGCAAATTCTCTGATGACCACAAGAAAGGAAGCTGCAGCCAGGAGTGAAAGATGGCAGAGAAACAAGATCTCATCCCAGTGGTAGCGGTGACCTGCAGCTCAGTAATGTCCTGAAATCTACCTATGTGCCACTTCAGTTCATCTGAAGTTTATCTTCAATGTTGAAAGAGTTTGACCCAAGGTGTAGGAGGATTCTATGTGCTGCTCTAATAGCTCTGCTGCCATGATGACAGAGGGGCAACATGCAGTTTTGTGTCAGTAAAGTATCATCTCAGTGTGGGGCTTCATGATCTGCAACAGCGTGGCTCAGACAGTCCTATACCACCCCATCCCCATAATTTCTCCTGCTTCCACCTGCCCTTCTATTCTCTGCCAAGGAGTGATTTACATAGCTGTGTAAAGAATCACACAAGTGAACTGGCAGAAGAAAACAAGGAGAATGTCTCTGTTTTGTTGTATTAGATCAGTTCCCTTGTTTGTTCACAAAGTAGTACACAAACAGCTCTGTTGTCACAGTGCAGGGAGTGGCGCAAGAACAATTGGTGGGAAGAGAGGGAGGTGGCAGGAAAAAAAGCCAGAATTACTTAAGCCAGTATTGTCACCAAATAAATCCTCATGGACCCACAGCTCATGCAAATAGAGCCTTTAGCCTAGTTTAAAGTGACCTTTCTTCCAAAATAGCTTGTTCTGTATGAGAAGGAGCTCCCACTGAACCAGACAGGCACATTACAGTACATGAAGCATACTTGCAAAGGGTCTTTGGAGCCCAGTTTGTAGAATAAATGGGAGGATCTACAGTCCCCCACACTGGCTCAATGATGAAGAACAATAAAGATTCTGTGATGCAACCTCTGCCATCAACAGGAATTCAGCTGCTGGTATGGCCTGAAACAGCAGCAGTTAAAAATGTCCTAAATGCTAAGGGCTGCTTAGCATTGACCATCCTATTGACCATCCCAGAACTAGTCCATTGAAGTGTGAATATTAAAGCACTAAATCACCATAACACCAAAGAATCTGAAAGGCCAGGATAAGAAACTAACATTCAGCTAAACTGTATTTCACTTGCCATCTGTACAGAGAGCAGAAGTACATGCAGCTACCACCCTAGGAGTTTCTCATCATCTTCCTAAAAACACTACAAGGATGATCCCCACAAAGATTTGCATTCAGCTTTGGAAAGATACAACAGGTCAGGAGCATCCAGGGGAGCTGCATGTTTCCATTACCACTTGGAGCCCCTTTGGCAGCCAGTTCTTGGCTTGGGTGTCTCCTTAACACCAGGGAATACTCCTAGAGAAGCCACCCTGCTATACAGCCAGTCTGTAGGGAAGACTACAGACTCAGGTCTTTTGCCACATTGTCTGTTCTGTGACAGCATCAGTCACCAAAGGAGCAGCTAATGCAAAAAATATTTGGATAAATTAATAAAATTTTCAAAAATGCAGCTTTTGCCTTTGCCTGTAACTTTTGCCTTTTTTTCCCATACCACACCCTAGTTTTTCTATGTAGTTCACCATGGCAATACACTTTCCCTTAAATATTTTTCTCTTGAAATAGCCATGCACAAGGCTTAGCCCAAGTGTTTTCCACTGAAATGCACACAGTCATGATGACTGTGTTGACATCATCTTCAGAAGCTACTCACAATGCTAAAACTTCAGTGCAATGATTTGCTGCAGCAAAATGTGGTGATTTAGAAATGCCTTAGAGACAATTATGCATTGTAATTCAGGCTTTCTGTAGCTGCATGCTACAGGAGTTATTTGTTGGGGAAAATGGTCCAACACCTATGGTTAATCTGTATTTAAATGAATGCATTATTCTCTCAGCTCATATTTCAGTTTAATTTTTCAGTAGTTGTACTGGAAAAACTCCAGAGTAACTGTGAAACCTCATAACAGGGTGCAGGCAGATTTGCCAGCAGTGCTTAAGAGGGCAACAGTCCACACCAGCAGCTGCTGGAACAGCTCCCATGTCCTATCACCTCATCACTTTTCTCTTGCGCCTTCTTCTCCCAAGAACTCTGCTCCCCAGGATGTCTCTGCCTGTCTGTGTGGTGACAGGCAGCTTTCAGTGCCAGAACCATTCCTCTGATCATGCCAGTTCATGTAAACTTGTTGTCTCTCTACAAAGAGGAAAGTCCTGGCTATTAATATTTATTCCTTCCCTTTTAGAGTATGTTTTCACTCTATTCCAGTGCAATGCAGCTGCCATTCCTCTGTCACTTTCTGTCTTGCCTCAGCTGTATGTTCCCTCCCATCTGCTGCACAGGATGGCAAACCCATCAGCTAAACCCTTTTGTTTAAACTGCATGGAGCTGCACTCTTCCCTGCACGATGCTGCAGACAGAGGAGGTGGTGTTGCTAGAGCAAGGGGGATGTCAGGGGATTCCTGCCTTACAAGCCTTTCCTTTGATGCACACAGGGTGTGGCGACACATTCACATGCACAAGTATTTATTAATGGGGCTCAAAACTGAGGGCATATATTGAAACTAAGAGTGAGAAAAATAACTAGAGAGATTGAGAAAAAGAAAGGCAGAGCTCTTCTACATGGACTGTTAAAAAAAATGGGGAGAGGGTCCTCAGAAAGCATCCTCTCCTGGACTTTTCTCTAGGCTGCCCTGTAGTGCTTTTACCATAGCAATGATTTAATGGTTATTAGGACCCGCTCAAATGCTATTGCTTGAAACCACTTACATTGTGGGTGCCACATGCTGGGTAGTTATTAAGATTTGTGCCACCTGAAATGTAAACCAGAAGCAAAGTGTAGGAAAAGAGGGAAAGGAGAGGTGATTCCCATGCTGGTGGCAATCGTTTCCCATGAGAACCTGCTGAGAACACTATCAGGCACTTGCAGGTGCAAGGTCATAAGAATGACAACACGAGAGCAACAGAATAACAGCATGAGAGCAACAGCATGAGAAAAACAAGGGAAAGATACTGCCCCAGGAGCTCTGGGGAACATTGCCAAGGCAGCCAGAGTGAGAGGGCCCAGCTCTGGGAGGCAGGTTGGGAGCTGCAGATGAAAGGCCCTTAGCAATACAGAAGGCCCAGGTGCCTAAGGTACTGATGCAACAGCCGGGACACTCTGCTGGTGCTTGCTGTGCCCTTTTGTAAGTCACACAGCCTCATGCTGAGCTGGAAGGCACTGTAAAGAAAATGTTTCCGGGCCAAAACATCACTTTAGCTTGACAAGAGCCAGCCATGAAACTATATTTTCAGGAGCCTCTCTCCTATGTCTAATGCCTGTCTTGTGGTCAGCCAGATCAGGGATCCAACCAAAGTCAAAATTAATGGAACCAAAAAGAACAGAACATTTTGAAATATTAGAGCCAGCATCAGAGAGAAAGCAAGGGCAGAGAGGTGCATGGACAATTTCTTCAAGCAGCAGCAAGGGCTGAGTCTTTCTCAAACCCATTGTGAGCATACACTTCAAGCCATGCTTTCCTGTCCCTTTCCTTGTATGGGCACAATCTTCACAGTGACCTGGCTCAGAGCAGTCATCTATACATGAGCTATGCATCTTCTCTTCCTACTGTCTTAATTTTACCCCAACCTGGTTTACCACTTGGCCACACAAATAGTTGTGTTGACCTGAAAGAAAAGGCTGTGCAGGGTACACGTGCCAAAGGGAAGTCAGGAAACAGAAAACATAAACTTTTGCTGCTTTAAAACATAACAGGTTAAACTATGGACCAAAATGTCTTTGCATCATTTTTCCATTTGAAGACCTTAAAAGGTTGGAGAATAAAAATTTGGTCAATCTCTGTGCTGGGTATTACCAGGACAGTGCTGTCACAACTGCATTGCACTGTTCCTTGCTGCCATCCTTTATTAGCGTAGCAGCATTACCAAGTGGAACTCTCCCTTGTTAAGTCTTTTTCAATTTATTCAATAACAGTTTAGCTGCTGGAATGGAAAATGGGCACATTCCACATGGAAATGACAAAGAGGTGGGAGGGGACTGAAAAAACACAGGGGTATGTGATTAGAATTCCATACGCTCTTGACATATTTATAGAAGGGTCTGAAAATAGCTTTTTAATGGAGGTAAATTTGAGATACTGCACTTGGGCAGAAATGTTCAACTGTACCAGCATGGGACAGACAACATAAAAGTAAAGACCAGGCCTCAAGAAGGAGGCTGAGGGGATTATAACATAAAGGCTTGAATAATGTCAACTACTGCAGCTAAGGTCTTATCTGTATATCCAGTTCCAGGCAGTACACTTCAAGAATAATTTGGCTCTGTTGGAGAGTGTCCAGAGAAGAACCAGCAGGAATGATGGTAGGTTTGAAACCATGACCTGCAATGGAAAAACAGAACAAACTGGAACTTCTTACCCTCAATAACAGAAAACTTAGAAGAGAGGTGATAACAAATATGAAAAATGGGATAGGTCATTGAAGAAATAAATTCTTTTCTACAAGAGAAGAAGCAATGGGCTTTAATTGCAAGATTCAGTTTATGCATAGGGAAAATATACTAATAGATATTTAAGAGGAATATGTTGTTGTGAAGGATAGTACATGGAAGCTTTAAGGTTAGAGAAATGTCAGTCATGAATATTTTAGGCATAACTGACCCTATATAAGGCCAGTGAGGCCAATGGCCTCTCAAATTCCCTTCTATACGGGCATGCTCCAGATGCAGGGCAGACAAGGAGGAAGCACGAAATTAACAGGGATTAGTAGAGAACAAAATAGTCTAACAGATTACATTGCAGCAGAATCAGGGGCAAGTCTTGTTGGCCTGTTTCCTTCGCCCTTAGTGCTGAGGTAAGATCTGGGCTCAGGGTAGCTACTTATTTCTGATAATCTTTGAGAAACTGAAGAGGTAATATTTCCACAGTGTGCATGTTGGTTTATTGCTGGAAAGGGGTTTCTGAAGTTGGCTGGTAGGAAAAAAAGTTACTGTGAAAACTCAGAAGCTTTCAAGTTTCTTTCTGTGTACCATGGCCTGTGTTTGCCTATATGGTGTGACTCTTTAATGGGTGACAACAGTGTTGTAATATTATAAAGCAGTGATTTAAGTTCATCCTCAAACCAAAGGCGTGCTTTTAAGTGCACAGACAGTCCAAGTCTGTACAAGCTAACTGTTCCCAATCATGATTCCATGTAAATATGTGGGTGGCACTCAGGCACCAGCTCTGTGCATGCAGACCAGCTGTGCAGTTGTGTGCTGAATTTCAGGCTGGGCATCAGGCACTTCGCATCTACTCCTCTCCCACCTGTAGTATCTCTCATTTGCCATTGGGATGCACATTACCCACACTGCTGGCTATGGCTTGACTCTGAACATCTTAACTACATCTAAAGACCATGTTAAATGGTTGGAAATGTCACTCCAGTGGGTACCAGAAATGCCTACAGCTTTAGCTATACATTATGTCATGTGACTGTATTTAATGGAAATCATCAGATCCAACTATAAGCAAGAGCATCCCTTAGCCCACTTCTTTCAGGATTATTATCAAGACAGCCACAGAAAAACCCTTAAGGAAAATATACTTGGTTTCTTGCAATAAAATACAGATATGTGTATACTTCTAACCTTGTCTGACTCTTGTCTGACATACAGACAGCAGGATGACCCTCACTAGTTTCTGAGTACCTATGAACATCTCTCTTTTTTTCATTTCTGTCTATAAATCTGAAGCAAATAATAATGATGATTTCCTCACTAATGGAATTTGGGCCTTATTGAGGAAAAGTTCACTTTAAGTATTGTTTTATTATTTTCAGGAGGAAAAAAGTCCCAGCATTTTTTGTGACTTTTGAGATGAGTTGCTGAGAAAATTGCAGATTTAAGACTGCATGAAAAAATTGTTACTCAGACTTCATTCACATGTAGCATCTGTTGTATGTAACTAAATTAGCTCCTTTCTATTTACTTTTCATATGGTACTAAGCATGCTTCTTTTTCTCATAATATTGTACTTCTGCTTTTATGTAACACAACTTGAACTAGACACAAAGAACCTCGAATTGTAGATAATCATAGCTGAAGGGCTTCAGACAGAGACAGGCTGACCTCAGAGGAGGGTTAAGCAGGAGCAAGATGCTGTCCTGGACACCAGAGGCTGCAATATTCCAGCCAAAACATTGCCACTGACAAGGAAAGCACAGGAATGTGTTCCCTAACCAGTTCCATAGTGGAGTTCAATAGCTGTTTCATTTACACTTCATTGATTTTTAAGAGTAGAAAGGGTATTATATGATCCAGCTTGACTTCCTGTTTAATAAGTACAATTGAGTTTTACTGAATTAGTTCGTGTTGGGCCCAAAATCTCATGTTTATTAAAAGTATTTTCCACAAAGTCATCCAGTCCTGAGCTGAAGACTTGAAGAAATGGAAAATCTGCTGCTTCTCATGGTAGTCTGTTCCACTAGTTAATCACTCTCACAGTTGAGCAATTGTGCCTTATTTCTCCTCTGAAATGGGCCTGGCCCCAGCTGCTAGTCACATTAAGTGGCACCTGGTATTTCTTCCCTGTAAAATAGGTTTTATTATCAAGCCACCTCCTACTTTATCTTTGGTTTTTATGGGGTTTGTTTTGTTTTGTTTTGTTTTGTTTTGGGGGAAATGTTTATTTTTTTTTTTAAGATAAAACATTGCTTTCTAAGTGTAGAAACCAGCATACCTATGATAAACAGCCATGACCACAAGCTACTTGCTGCCAGGATCCTGTGTGCCCAGCCCATCACACCTCTTGCCATGTTTCTCCTTTGGAACTGCCTGTCTCTTTCTGCTGTCAGACCTGTCTCCCAGCCCATTTCAAGCACAAATAGTTTGGTTTCTTAATTACTTTAATAGGAAGTGTCCTGGCTCACTGTGATCCAACAGGGCAGCTTGGCAAACAGATGTCAGGCAGCAGCACCTTGTGTTGGGAGGAGGAGTCTGGAAGCAGCATCAAACACTACTGAGCACAGCAAAGGATCTCCATCTGCAGGCGGGGTTGCCCGCCTTTGGTCACAATTAGGTGACAATTTAAACCAAACCTGCTTAGTCCCTGCCCATATCATCCCATCTTGTTCCTAGTGCCAGCTCTCATGTTTATATGACTCTGGAGGACTCCACTCCAAGGCAATAAGTGCACAGAAAACTTTCCTTTATTTCACTGAAGTAGTTTCCTGGCACTTTGGTGCCCAGAATCAGCTCATCAAGGGACTGGACAATTCCAGTGTCAGCGCAATGGAGGACATTGAAATCTGTGTTCATGTTATAGGTGTCAGCCCCTACAGCTGTTTTTCATCTGCCTGTGCCCATGAGTCACAGCCCAAAGTTTCTCTGACCTCATAGCAAAATGCCACAATTAACACCGTCCTCACAACTCATCTGTAGACCCAAAACCACCTTGAAGCGTACCATCTTATTGTAAAGTCAAGTTTCAAAACAATACAGACACATGGGAGAGGTAATATTAGGTGTGCATTTTCAAATTGTCATTGCAATGAGCCTTGCCTACATCTTAGACTACAGACCACAAAGAAAGGTGGAGATCAGCTTATTTTTGATCTCCCTGAAGATACTCACTGGAATGCAGTCACTGTGTTAAATACCTCACAGAAGAATAGAGGTTTAGGGAGAAGATCCCAGTCAGGAATCTTGATTAAATCTTCAGCTGCTGCACATCAGGATAGAGTATGGGCTTCTTCAGAAGAGCATTATTTTACTCTTGGCTCAACAATTAGATGTTTAAATACTGGAAAAGAAAAGAAAGACTGCCTTGTTTTTGCTTGAGTTGTTACAATGGTGATCACTTAGTCTAGCCTTTGTTTTGTTTTGCCCAGGGACACATTTAAAGAAAAGGTAATATCTCAATGATACTCATGCTCATACATAGATTCCCACAGCAGCTAAACAGGCAATGGCCATCAGACTGTGGTTATGATCATCTGTCCTTCCCTTGTGCATGTTCATTTCATATTCACTGTAGTTCTCATTCATTGCAATTCATAAAGTAATAAATTTTTATTTTTAATTTTTTTTTTTACCAAAAGCTGGTGTCACATTTTTCAGAACGAGAAGTCTCGAAAGGTGTTGAGTAAAAAATTATTTGCGTATCTCTGTTTTCTAATCTAATCCCAGGAATTATTATATTATTCATATTGGCATGGCTTTATTTTTTAGATAGATGTTGGAATACAGGCAGCTGCCACAAATAATCAAAAATGAGTTACTTACCTTGTTTCAGTTTCACTTACAGTTTGGCTGCATTCATGCCATGGAATTTTAGAGTTTATATCTCTTCCATACCATAGTTTCATTGCTATTCCTTTAAATGAGAATATTTCGATTTTTCATGAGAATATACAGAAAATACTAATTAAAAAATAAAAAATCCTCTTTTAAGAACGGCTAATCTCTCACTCTAGTACCTTTAAGTCGATAGGGGTTGTACAGTGTTTGAAATAACATTTCCCTCTTTCCTTTCATGCTCACTGCTATTCTCTTTCTGTGAATGGTTTCTAGTGAAAAGCACATGAATGGAAGAATCCCAATGTGCCTCTTTTAAGTGTTCATTTCATGCAATTCATCATAGTCTCCCCTTGTTGTCCTGCTACTAAAATTAAATTTTAGTATTTTTCCTTTAATAACCATGGTTTTCCATTCTTCTGTCAGTCTTACTGCCCATCTCTCAACCTTTTTCTTTTAACTATGTCCTTTATTAGACCCAGTGGCCAAGCTGAGCACAATATTTCAGAATATTCTTCAAAAACTCTCTGCTCTGTCTCCAGGTCTTTCCTTCCTTAAATAATACTGACTAGTCTGCAGGTTTTGCCTTCCTGCTTCTCACCTCTTTCCAGATCAGAAATGAACATTCATAAATATATCCATGGTCACCACTTCAAACAAGGAATATAATATGAGTAGCCCCCAGGTGGCAATTTTACAGAAAATAATACAAGTTGTTTTTCTTATTACATAAGTGAGAGTTTCGTTTGGGTAGAATTTTTTTTTTATTGAAGTGTGTTTTATGATGCTCTTCCTTTGGAAGATTCATAGTAAGTAATAAGAGCATTTGTTCTCTCATTTAATCCTTCTCCCCAGAACAGATCTGGGGACAGCATTGCTTCTGGTATTTGTGACAGCATAGGCAACACTGTCCCCACCACCACTGCCAGGTCTATATAACACATGATTACTGGGGAAATGCTGTAGGACACCAAGCTGCCAGGACTGGAGTGTCACCTGCCATTTGGTATTGCCATGCTGAGTGTTGCAGCTTCTACTCCAAACTTTTGGCTATTCTGTGTTAACTCTTGGCTGTGATGAACATGGGTGGAGTAACTACTGATTTCTCTCATCTCTGGCCTCTGATGGTATTTTACTTCTCTTGGATAGTTTAACTATTCAAAGGCTCATTCAAATCCAACTTTCTGTCTCCTCATTCTTCTTGATTCATTTTATTGATGGATTTAGAGTACTAGAGTACTATAATGTAAGGATGAGGCATAAATTTCCTTTTCAAAAGATGTCTAAGGGTTTGTCATATTGGTATAATCTTTCTAGTGTGTTATTCCATTTTGAATTGTAGCTTAACCAGTATCCCAGACACCAAAGCATGGTTTCACTATTAGCTGTGTACATCAGTCCTTTCTGGGTAGCACAGTTTCAGTCTGTGAGCTGATACCTTCCTCTAGATTCAGCTGTGACTCTGGAAGAAGTTATCACTCCCAAATTTTCTTTGTTGCCTCTCTTCCATGTATTTCTGACCATTCATATCTGTCAGATGAGTTGTTTATGTAGGCACTTCCAAACCATCTCTCTGGCAAAGTGACCTAGATTGTGAAAATGAATTATTTAAACTTTTTAAGCCAAGTTGTCCCTTTTTCACTTAGGTGAGTCAGAAAGTATTTCCACTCCTTCATCAGGAGAAACCCATGGAGTTGGTATTTTAAAAGAGAGTAAAGAATAGTCACTTTGGTAGAGAGACGTGATGACACAGGCAGCAGTGGCCACTTCTACCACCAGCTGCCACTGGCAGAGAATATTTTTCTACTTCTGCTTTTTGCAAGCAGGGCATCTGCTCCAGAAAGATTACAGTGGATAAGACTGGGAACATCACTGCTATGTGGATTTGCCAGTATGAATCAGCACTTCCTAAAGGATGTTCTACACTGTGCTCATCTGCACGATACAGACATTCAGGAGGGAGAGCGTGAGCTAGAAGAGCTTCATCTAAATCCAGCCAGGATCTTCCACTGGGCTGTTTTACAGCTAAGAGAGCAGTGAAAGTTAAATGAAGAACATACTGCTGATGTTCCTTTTCAGAGACCAGTATTGAAGTTTCCAGACATAAAATAAACTGTAATTCCCCTGTCCTCTCAATACTAAAACACTGGATCAGCATTCAAGTGTGCTATATAGTGTTATTGGTGTCTCATTGAATCTTAAACTCTTTCAAATCTCTACAGTGACTGTACACAGTTTTTCAGTCATGGTACCATTTATTCTACATTCCTGTAACTTCCTTCCTTAATCTGTGGTGATAACCTCATTTTTTCTCCCATTCTCTGCATTTCCCAGCATATTTTCAGAAGGAAACTGATGCTAAAAAATAACCTTATTTCTCTGCACTGTCTTCTCATCCTTTACCATTCCACCCATTCCCTAACTGCACCGTGAACAGGATTCACAGGCAATTTAGCATTACATTTTCTATATGTCCTATGCAAAACATGATGTATATAGGCTGAAAAGCTAAGCAGATGCTTGATGGAAGGTTGTCCTAATTTCTTCTCCCTGTATATTGCACATATAGAACTATTGTGAAACTTCACCTCTCTGCTTGACTGCTCAGGCTGCGTGAGCTATAGGGACAAACTACATTCATTGGCAGTACAAAGAGGCAATTGTCCTACAGCAACTGTCATCATGCATACTCTGTGCTGGAATACAGTTACTTCAGTGCTTTCAGGTATTTTCAGGCAAGTTAGATGGGCTTCATTGTCCCCAGTGCCCCATGTCCATAGCAGAGGTGACTGTCTCAGCTAATGCCCTTGGGGTCCATGTGCAGTCAGTGGAGGAGGCAGCACCATCTATCCACTCTGGCTTAGACATTTAATTTAGGGTGTCCTGATTTTGGTCCTATGTGCCTGGCTATGAGTGTTGTAAAGTGATGCAATGCAATCCAAGACTAATCTTAAAATTCTAAAAGAAAACAATAAAAAGAAAAGGTTAACTGAAGGCTCAATATTACAGTCTTTAGTGTCTCTCAGGCCACTTTCATACCTGATGTGAACAGGCCCCTGTTGAGTGGATCCTATTAAATAAAGCCTGAAAGTTTCAAGTATAAATTGAAAAAGATTTGCCTTTTGGAACACTGCTGTGTTACATAAATGTGACAAATTTCACAGTGTTGCACAGACACTGTATCAAATCAAGACCTTAGTGAAGAGAAGGGAAGTGACAGTCCTAGAGCTGTAACTCTAGAGAAAGTCATGTACAGATGTTGCCAAAATGTCAGGATCAACAGACTTGAAGCAGCAGCAATCTCTGCAATCAAATGTCTTAACATCAGATAAGATCACTGCCTCTTGTAAAAGTTACTCATGTGGATGATAAATCACTAGGTGAAGATCAGGTGCTCCTCACAGACAAAATAATGGTGCTGAGCACTATTAAACACTTCCCTTGTCCATGAGAAAAGGAGGGTTATTTCCATTGCACTAGATACTCTCCTCCCTTTTTCTTGAGAATTGATATTCTTGCATCTGCTGCCCTTTCTTTATCAGAACAAAACATTCCTGCCCATCTGCAAAACCTTTCAGGCACCATGCCAGATCAACAGCATTTCCCAGCACATAAGGCATGTTTAGCACAGAGCAGAAAACAGTTATCCAGAGGAACAGGACACACAAGATAAGGCAAAATTGTTGAGGTGCCTCAGAAAGCTTGGCAGATTTCAGAAGGACTGCTGACTGATTCCAGTGAGACATAGCTTAGTACAGGCTTTTATTCCTGATGAAACACCTATAGCCACCAAAATTTATTCTGGGCAGCTCTCTTCAGCCAGTCTATGTGGCCAAATGCTTTAATAAGGCATAAATAAGTGCTTAATGGTGACAGGCAGGAGATAATTCCCCAAATAACTGGTTTTTCATCCTGACAGTGACTAGCTTTCATACATTTTGGAAAAATAAGTTCAATTAATTAATAATTCTTGTGTCTCAGAGATATTTGCATTATTATTAATTACTAACATGCAATAGTTTAATTCTTCCACCTGTTATCACCTGACTGAGATTTCACTGGAGATAACACAGAAATGAGACACCACACAAAGCAGAAGACCTGAAGAAACTGTATCTCTGTAAATGACACCCTGGTTTCAAAGGAGAGGGCTGTTTGAGGGAAGGAGAGGAGGTCTAGAAGAACATTTTCAAAATAAAAACCATTATTTCCTAAGACTGTAATCACAGCTGTAACTGCTCTCTGTGGATTCCAGGCTAGGACAGCTCTTGTGAGCTACTCCACAGAACCAGTGGAGGTTTTCTTTCTGTTCTGAAGTAATTCCTTATGAAGTGCTTAAACACCTATTTTCAAACATTCCATCTAGTTAAGTTGAATGGCATCCTTTGGTTAAAAAAAAAAAAAAAAAAGAAATATAATATATTGTTGATATAGCATTGATTGTGCTTTTTCTAGACCAAGTGAGGTGGTATCTCAGGTCTTGGCTGTATATTACACCTCTCCTACTGTGTTTTACCTGTTTCTTGTTTCTGTGGCATGAAGTATGTTAGATATTTTATATACATTAACTTTTGGGACATACAACAAGCTTATATTTTTGAAAATTGTCTAACTTTTCAAACTATACCAGCTGATCCAACAAAAGACTACCAATAAATCTTGTCTCACCAATGTCCACTTGAAGTACAACCCTTTCTGATGAGCAGCAGATGGTAGAAACCTGCTACAGCCCAGAAGTTTTCTGCCTTACTTGAGCAAAATGATGGTGATCTTTTGTTCTAAAGCCTGGTATTTTACAGACAAAAACAAAATACAAGAAATTTGCCAAAGGACTGCATGCTTGCAACAGTGTTGGCTTCAGAACCTAGCTGAAGCTTTTTAACTTAAAAGTATGGAAGAAACAAAACCAGAAGAATAAAGATTTTCTAACAAAGGAAGCACAGTGTTAGTGTTTATTAAAGAGGACAGTGGAAATCTCCACTGGAAAGCTTTTGTGAAATGTTATTTACCCTTAAGTTTTCAAATTTTTCCTCATTGTTATTATTTTATTTACTAATACTTTAATATTTCTATACTATGGTGGCTTAGCAGAAGTTGAGCTCAGTACTGTATACACATAGGCAAATAGCTTTGGAATCTAAATCCAAGACAAAATACAAAAGACCTAGATGGAGAGTGAGGAAGCGATGCAACAGCATTAGCCAGCCAGACAGCAAGGATTGCCAAGAATTTTCTAGGCATCATAGCCAAGGAAAGCTGCAAGAAGGAATCTGAATTAGAACAATGAATGGGTCTGAGAGATCATTAATAGGAATACTTTTTTTTTTTTAAACGTGGCAAATATGTGGCAGAAGCAGGAGTCACTCTCTCAGTGTGTATGATAGGAAGAGAGGACAGAAAAGCTGTTGGCCTGAGAAAATAGATACAGCTGAGTTTTGATGAACACAGAAGGGGAAGTCAATAAAACCATATGGATGTGGCTATGCAAGTAGAGTATGGATTGTACATAAGAACTGCACAGCTAAGAGTGGTCCATATTCTGAGTAAAGTTTCATACTCTTAAGTAGTTTAATTTTAGACAATTTCTACATCTTGCTCATGCAAAAGACCTAAAACTTGCACAACATGTTTGCCACTGAGATGTATAGAAAGGGTTTTATCTTAGAGGAACCTAAACAATGGAGACTGTATTTAAATGAATTCAAAAGAGGTCCAAGAAGTCAAAATTGATATCCGGCATATGGGTCTGACTGACAAGATCATGTACAGTACACATTAATGAAAAGAGTGAAAAACAGGTTTTGGTACTGAAGGCTGGAACATCTTCCTTGGTCAGATGAAATATAAACCCATTACACATCCACTGAAGATGTCAAATCAATATGAGGTTTTTCTTTGAACAGAAAGGACAGGGCTGGGATGCCACTATAACATATATGGATAAATCTGGGCCAGTCATCCAAGCTTCCTTTATGGATGGTAAAGATCTACTAAATGGATTTTAGGACAAAATCAATTTCCTCTAAGTTAAATATCTAACACAGGCCAGTTTTGAATAAAAAGATCCCTAACCTTGGTCCCTGCACATTCTTTTTCTGCCCACTGACTATGAAAAGCAATTCAGATGCCTGGTTTAGCTGTAGACATCTATGCTACAGATGCCTAATGTTAGGTCAGATGACTCAGCCATCGAGGCAGATGTGGAGTAGTGACTGTAAGTCTCAAGAACAGAAATGGTAGATTATTATACATGTGAGTGTGAGGATTCTCAAGGAGAAAAAGAACAAAAGAGAACAAAACTCTGTGTTTCTCTGTATAAGTGCTGCTCATCAATCTATCATGTATGGAATTGTTGCTTTCAGAATGGAAAGCTTCCTGCTTTGGAGGAGGAGGAGGCTAGAGGTTCAAACTGCATAGCACATTTCCTTATGCTATGCTAGCATAAGGAAAGCAACAAAGTGATCTCTCTCCCTAATGACTACAGTTAAGTCTAGTTCCAAGAAGACTGACTGTGTATCCAGCAAACTCTCTTGGACATGTACATTTCCTCTGGCTCTAAAGCACTAGGCTACAAAATACCATATAAGTGCATGAAATGTCCAGACTTTTTTTCCATGAAAAGAAAGCTTTCAGGATTGCAAAGCTGAGTGCAGACATTACTACACATCTTTTTTACTGCTGGCAAAGAGCAGGTGGGCATGCTTTGTACATGGCACATCTGCAAGTAAAGCAGGTCTGGCATGCACTTCTAAGTTGTCTCTTATTTCCCAGATATCTTGCAGCTGCAAGTGAAGGGTATTTGGTGATAAGCATGTTTAGAAAATAATTCTTTGATAAAGAAAGCCAAAGCTCAACATTTGAATCTCACCACTGCAACAAACTGAATTGTGCCAGGATGAACCTTTGAATGGATAAATAAGAATTCTGTGGATAAATAAAACAATAAATGCTGCAAGGCAATGAATTTAAACTCTGTGGTCTCATGGTAAATCACTGTATTGTGCCTATATGCAGGGAAAGGATAGAAAACACTTACTGACATGACATTTGGCCTCTACAAATAAATATTCATAAGTTACAAGCAAAGGGGAGAAACAAGAAACAAACAAACAAAAAAAAAAGAGTTTGTAGCTGCACTAATTCCTGTGGTTAGAAAGTATTTGGATAATGATGGGATATCAATAATAACCAGGAAGCAGAAAAACAAACAACATAAAAAAGCAAACTCAAAGGCAGTCAGCCCAGAGTTTTCCATCAAAGTCAGCTCAAAAAAAAAAAAAAAAAAAAAAACCCACCAGATTTTAAATAACTATTGTGGATGAACTCACCACTGTATTTCTACAGGCTGATGACATGACTGCTTTGATTTCAATGTGATGTAAAGCCAAACCAGCACACTGTTGACATAGACCCATTGTCTCATACTGACAGAAACCCTGTTCAGTTAATGGGTCAGGTCCTGACTGATTCAGACCAGAATCTGAGACTGGAATAAGCCAATTGAAGCAGATTATTTGATCCTAGTGGAGAACTTTTATCCTCTCTCATCCTCAGGCCATAGATAAAACAAGTGTCAAGTTGCCCATACAGTGAAGGACCAGAGCAATGAGTGGCACATGGAGGTTGTAACGAAATGCCTGAGGTCCACAGAACTTTCCCTAGTGCAGAGACAATACAGGATCCATATCAGTAAGTCCTGCAGGATCTATCCTGTAAGGTCATAAGGTTAAATTTGTGCTGATGACAGTGCGGGGCCAGGGTGAAGAAGAGTGCTATAGCAGCTGAATGTGCAGATCATGCAGCTGCTGTGGGGATGGCAACACATGATAATGCAGACAGAGACAATGGATGGTATGTGGGCAAGGGATCCCCTGTGCCAAGACTCATGTCAGTGATGTCACACCCTTGGCAGAGAGAGCTATGTAGCATCTCTCAAATGTCTGTTTGGGAATGCAGACCACAGCTTTGGCCTGAATCGCCTTCAGTTTCACAGTCATGAAAATGCCTTCAGACAAAAGAGGTGTTTCATTGCAGCACAGGGGCTGCCCATCTCCACCCAAGAGGGTGCTGTATAGCAGTAGCCCTTCTTATGTCACATCTCTTCATCAGCTCTTGAAACAGGAAAGCCCCACATACTTACAAATTAATGTATTTATTCTGTTAGAATAGCAGATCCCCTTGCAGCTTATATTTAAGTACCTACTTATGAATTTGGAAAAATCATAGAAATCTGCCTATACATGAAATCCTACCAAACAGGGGTTTCTTGTTGCATTACTATCAGTCATCTCTGCCCCTAGGCTGAAGCTTGAAGACATTCAATTCAATGCAGCATTATTTGTGTATTCTCCTGTATCAAGGCCATTAGCAGGCTATATATGTACCTAAGTGAAGCTCATGAGCAGTTTTAACATATTACAGAATTAACATTAAGTAAAATATATTTTGTGTTCAACTGCAATAGCCCAGCATGAGAAAAAGTATGTTTCTCCCTGTGCATACTAGGAAAGTGCTAGGTCCCTTTCAGAAAAGGGACCTAGCTAGGTCCCTTTCAGAAAGGAAATCTAAATTCATCCTGAGCATCATTTGGACATCTGAGAAAAGGTTTAGTAACATGTCTAGCCAAGCCACAGAACTTTTTCACATCTGGATGTGTCCCATGTGCTAAACTGCTTCAGTCTGTGAACAATTCCAAAATACACTCGGCTTTATTATTGTAAAAGAATGTAATGTTATATAACCAAACGTGAAAGCACATATTGTGGAATATTTCAGAAAGAACAACATGTTAAAATTGCACTTTTAAAACAAGGTTTGAATTTAGTGGAGAAAATGCCCTCAACTGGTCTGCATATGTCAATAGTTTACTTTACGTAATCGGCTGAAGGCAGAGAAGCCTGCCAGGAAAACTGCTTTTAAAAATAAAATCACACTGGTGAAATGGGCTTTGTTCAGAGCAGAAGTGGGCCTCAGCTGCAAATATCATATCTGGCTTGTTCAGAAGTTTGAAGCACTTAAATTCCAAGGTATTGCCCCACTACGTCTTTGAAACAGATTTAGAAGTTATCCGCAAGGAATTAAGAATGTGTCTCTTTTTATACTATGCAAAGAAATTCTGAGAGGTTATAAAAGTAAGATCTTGGGATGAGGTGGATTTCCTATGAAATATTAGCAATATCAAGATGGACTTTTTCCTGGTTTTACTGAATGGCTCTTTAGGGTAAGAAAATTATCCTGAGTTCTTCTTCATCCTCTATTTAGTTGTGGACTGCCAATGTAACGACCAAGCTCATTCCAGGCCCAGAGATGTAGCTGTGTTAAGAAGGAGATTGTGGTACAGTGGAAAAATGCCAGCCCAGACCTTCTAGAGACCCTTAGGAAAGGCCCATCTCAGATTCCTGCCTATAAAAGAGTTAACTTCAGAACTGTGCTGTGGGAATACGTGAGAAATATGCCTTTGCCTGAAAATGGCAGCACTTACTGACAAGACACCATGGCAGAGAAAGATGTTAAAGATTTTCTTACTTGTGGATAAGCAAAAGATTTAATGTAAAAGAGAGGAGTAGAACTCCAGAGTGGACTTCTTTTTAATTCTTCAAGATTACTCTTATGTATCATAAAGATGGGCCACCTACAGTTTGTTTGTTCCTCTGGAGTTTTTGTCTTTTATTATGCAGCAGAATTGCTGAGATTCATCAACTAATCATGATCCTCTCTGTCGCTTCTAAGGTTTGATAAAAATAACCTGTATTTTCTGGGTAAAGAATGGGCAATGAACAATGCTCAGGATAACACCACTCCCTATCTCTGCACTGCTGTCATCCAAGGAGGGTAAGAGCATGCTTAATAAACTGGGGACAAAGGCTGCCTCGTGGATATGCAGCTTCTCTTGAGTGCCTCAAAGAGTGTGGATGCCGTTCACCTTGTGCACATATCCCTTGCTAGCTGCATTTCAGCAGCAGGCAATCTCTGTAGGGGAAACACAGCAGTCTTTCCCATTCTCTGCCACCAGGATTACACAAAGGAAGGGAAGTGGAGGAATACGTCATCCAGCTGAAACTACAGAGAAAATTCAGGAAGAAAGAAAAACATCTGAGCTGGAACATAGCCACATCTCAGAGGTTAACACCCTACTTCTGTGAAAAGTGCTGTAGTCATAATGATAAAAAAGTGGTCAAGTCCTCATGTTTCATACAAAGGAAGGTTTTTCAATTAAATTTCCATTTTAAAAACCCAAAATTCAGAGCAATGCTGTACTTTCTAGGCACTCTAATGTTCTGGGTAAAATCTGCCACAAATAGGATGCCTTTTTTGGTTAGGAAATCTTAAAAAATGTGGTGTGTGTCAGAATCCAGTGAGTAAATCAATTAATAACTCTCAGTCTATGGCTTATTTGTGAATCATTTCTTTGCATACTTTACTTATCCATTACTCATACTGTGTTGTCGATTCCTTAAGGCTTTATCTTCACTGCAAAAGAGATCTATTCTTAACTACAAGCTACCTGATCAGCTTTGCTCTGTGCAGTTGTATTTTTCTTTGAGTTGACAGAGACAGAAACTGCTGAGCCTTGCTTCCATTAGGATTTTAAACTGGGATAGCCAGTTGGAGAAAGACAGCAATTTTAATGGAAAAAAACTGAACTTGTTTTGGGTTTTGTTTGCTTTGCAGTGAACATGTCATTTTTGTCCAAGACATTGTTTCAGCTCCCTAATTGAATGACGGAAATTTTTTAAACAGAACAATGAAATGGCCTTCTTGTGAAAAAAATTCTGGTTGCCATCCAACTACTTGCAAATAATTCCAATTGTAGAAGTCAGAGTAAAACAAACTCTTTAAATTATTTGTGAATACATTTGTATTTTGTATTTTTTAAATAGATTCTGCTTACTACCACACTTGGGCATTGCTTTGTGAAGAGAAGAGGATCTTACTTCCTGTCCAGCATCACCAATTTCTCACCCATTTGATCCTACTCAGTATATAAAGTCATGCACCACAGCAGCTCAGCTTTCCTTCATCTTATGCTCTGTGAAGCTTTAACTCATTCTGATAAGAAACAAGATATCTAGAGGTAAGCAGGAGGGCCTAGCTAAAAATATAACTGAATTAAAAGCTTGCTATTTGAATGCCTTTTTTGTTACTTAAGATCTGCCTGTCAAGTGAGGTGACATTCAGCATGAACTGGATCTCAGAATCTCAGCCTTAGTCATTTCTGCTTAATGCAATAACATCTTGAATGAAATAGTTTATTTCCTGGCAAAGGGCTTAACAGCAAAATTAGACTGTGTTCTGGCATGGCACTTAAATTGGCTTCCAGAAAGCTTGTGATTATCTTCTGAAGCTGGCTGAGCCAAGGGTCTGTTCTTTATCAGTGCTTCTTGGTCTATTCTGTCCTTTTAATTCGAGGTACAGCCTCACCAGTGCTGAGCAGAGGGGGACAATCCCTGCCTTGGTCCTGCTGGCCACACTGTTGCTGATACAGGCCAGGATGTCATTGGCCTTCTTGGCCACCCGGGTACACTCTGGTTCAGGGTCAGCTGCTGCTGACAAACATCCCCAGGTCCTTTTCCGCTGGGCAGCTTTCCAGCCATTCTTCCCCAAGCCAGCAGCGCTGCCTGGGGTTGTTGTGACCTAAGGGCAGGACTGAGCACTTTGTTTTATTGAACCTCATACAATTGGCCTTGGCCCATCGATCCAGCCTGTCCAGATCCCTCTGCAGAGCTTTCCTGCCCTCCAGCAGATCAACACTACCACCTAACTTGGTGTCTGCAAACTGTCTGAGGGTGCACTCAATCCCCATGTCTATCTAGAGCATCAATAAAGATGTTAAAAATGACTGGCCCCAACACTGAGCCCTGGGGAACACCACTGGTGACTGGCTGCCAACTGCATGTAACTCCATTCCCCACCACTCTCTGGGCCATCCAGACAGTTTTTAACCCACAGTGCACCCATCCAAGCCATTTCTCCAGGAGAATGCTGTGGGAAATGGTGTCAAAAGCTTTACTAAAGTATCAGTGTGATGTTAAAGCTGCCATTGCTGCTGGTTATGCAGTCCTTGTTTCTACAATGTCTAAAAAGACTCATTATTCTGTAAACATGAGTTTATGAGATCAACAACCTAAAAAGACTGAGTTTACAGGTCGACGGATGTAATAGAAAAAACAACTTTCATTATCAAGATAATAAATCAATCACAAAGACCTATAAAATTACTTTCTTCTGCCTTTGAGACAAATCCTCCACACATAAAAGGGTAGGTCATCTCCACACCATTCATTTTTTAGTCCATTGTCTCGGAAATGTGCACAAATTTATAGAAAACACCATGTGGTCTGAGGTTTGTGACAGACATTCACATGTAGGTCAATCGGAATACAAGTGTGAAACATTCTTCAGTGTGCCACTGGCCAGTCTTGAAATCATTACAACCTGCAGCCTAGAAGTGAATCCCTAGGAGGTGAATAACTTCAAAAGCCTTTTTATTAATCCTTTGAGCTGATCATGCCCGTTTCCTCTCTTGGGCATTAATGAAAAAAATTAATTTTCCAGAATACTTTAAACAACATCGAAGTATTTTGCATACACAGGCAAAACATGCAAAACCATTAAAGCAAGAACAGAGAAGTCCAGAAGAATGTGAGCTATTCAAACTTAGACAGTTTTCTAGAGAAAAAGACCCTCGCTATGGTTTATTCCATGCTCCTGGTAAACTCTACAAGAATACAAAGCTGTCTCATTCTGGAGAGTGATCAATATAGGACAAAGTTCATACAAACTTTTGTTCAGTTGATTAGAATCAAGGAATTGTCTAGGTTGGAAAAGACTCTAAAATTGTAGAGGTCTTTAACCCACTACCACCATATTCATCATGAAATGTTGTCCCCACGTGCCACATCCACGTGCCTTTTGAATACTTCCAGGGACAGATATTCCACCACTTCCCTGGGCAGCGTGTTCCAAGGCCTGACACAGGATTAACTACAGGCTGTTGAGTTAAGGGAAGAAAATGGCAGGAACTGCTGCTCATATGGTGTCATAAGAAAGATGCTTCAATTTTGATCTGAATTGCTGACAACTCTGAAAAAGCTCATGTGTGGCTGGATCCAAAGCTGAAATCTACAGAGGAGTTACTGGCAGCGTGCCAGGAACTTGATCTCCTCTCCCTTGCTTTCCAGCCACTAAATTGCTATAAAGGAGAACCTAAAAATACATCAAATGCTTCCTGATAAATAATTTTCCACATACACCATTTCTGTACTTGTTATAGGGCTGTTGTGAGAATGAAATGATCTACCAGCCACTCTCTCTCTGCTAAGGTGCCCAGCACATAATGACTGTGTTTGAGAGTCTGGGATTTGAATGTCAGTATATCCGAAGCAGAGGAAACCCATAGAACTTCATAGCTCTAACTGGTATGTGGGAAAGCTTCCTGGTTTAAAAAAAGTAAAAATAATAAAAAAGCCTGTGAAAACTGGTAACTTCACATTTATGCCTGGTGTTATGTGATCCTTCCTCTCTTTGAGGTACAGAGGATACCTTGTTCTACCTTCGGAAAACATCCGGCTCAGTGGAAGGAGGATGTTTGTTCTGTTCTTCTGAAGAAGTTGGAAGCAGAGCCCAGTCTGGGGCCCCTGATGAAAGGCTTCATGATGCCACACTCCCTTGAGGAGATTTTGAAGGAACCTAATTTGCTGTGAGATACAAATGAAACCGTTTACAACGAACAGGCTTTTCCCTTTTATGTGTAATGCAATCCTCCTTTTAAGCTGGTGGATTCCTGTCATCCAGTTTTGCTGAGGCACACACTGACTTGCTGTGCATATCCAGTTCTAATGCTAAAAATATTGAGAGCCCCAACTAGCATGGCTGGGTTATTTGCAATTATAAATGACCACAATTCTCAAATCTGGTGGGTAAAATTTTGGTTTTAGCAAGATGCTTCTCAGCTGATAATCTAGGAAGAGATTTTTAAGCCTGATGTCATTCTTTGTTTCTTCATGATAACTGCAGAAGATCAGAAGGCTGGAGTACATCTGCTGTGAGGAAAGGCTGAGAGAAGAGGTTTTTCAGCCTGGGGAAGACAAGGCTTCAAAGAGACCTTATTTCAGCCTTCGGGCTTACGAGAAAGCTTGAGAGAGACTTTTGACAAGGGCATGTAGTGCAGCACAAGAAGAAATGGAGTTTCTGAAGTAAGGCAAGTTTAGATTAGATATTAGGAAGAAATAATTTACTGTGAGGGTGGTGAGACACTGGAACAGAGAAGTGGTAGATTCCTTATCCCTAGAAATTTTCAAGGGCAGGCTGGATGGGGCTGGAAGCTGGAAGGAAGGAAGGGCAGGAAGATGTCCCTGCTTGGAATGAGGTGATCTTCAAAGGTCCTTTCCCACCCATTCTGTGATTCTATGCTTCTATACCTGATCAGCGGGCACCAAACTCACTGCCTAGAAAAAAGTCAAACTGTTGCCATGCTCCACCAGTACAGCCTCCTCCTGTAAAGCCACTTTGGAGCAATCTTGTATCTACCACATGGCTAAAAAGGCTTAAGACCATTTTTATCAACCAAAATTCTTATTGTGAACTGGAAAATGGAGTGGACCAGATTGTTTTGGTTCCAGCTCCAGTGGGTACAGCTGTTATTTGATCTTGGCGTGTTCTTTTCAAGCCTGGCTGTGTCAAAGTGGTTTTTTTGTTCATTTGCAAAGAGCCTTTTTGAATATATCCACTGCTTTATATGTGTGTAATTTCAGTGTTCAAATACCTTAGTTTTTAATCCTTCTCTCACTGCAGCATGGGAAACTACAGAAAGCTAGCTTCACTCCCGGCACATCAAGCAGGAACAGTCCACATCTGGGTCTGACTTCTTTTGATGACGTTCAAGAAATTCCATTGCTCGAGGAGTTCTGCGAGGAAGACAAAAGTCAACATTTCATAATGCCTTAGTCTGGATGTCTTGGACCAGGGGACCTAGTCAAAAATACTGCCTTTAATATACACAACATACTCAGAGCCTTGAGCTCCGCTGAATTTTGGACTGACAGGGGTGACACAGGTGCATCTCCTCTAAAAATCTCAAGCCCAAAAGCAACTACAGCCAGTTTGGCCTCAAAAACAGTATAAATCAAAGCAAACTCAGAGAGACATCAGCTCTGCTGCTCATTACTACATCAATACAACCTTAGAAGCAAATTTCAAATTTGCCTTTAAAAGAGTATTTATAAAGAGCTTAATCTCATTCAAGTGGTGTAAGAACATCTTGATAATAGATTCTATACATTCTATAGGATGAAAACACCTGATTAAACCTTACATAAACATGCTCTTGGCTTTGTGGCTTATCCACTGCAGTACTGAAAGAAATGCTATGCAAAAATTCACTTTAAATATTTCATTAACCTTCTTAACTCTGACCCAGAATCATGATACATGCTGAGAAACTAACAATGTATTTTACATAGCAAATGTATGTCTCTGTACCAGTAATTTCTGAGCAGAGAGTAAATAAATGTCGATTTTCCAGCTGTACCAGCTGAGGAAATTATAGACCCTCCTCAGTAAAACACTTAGCATCTTGTTAATTTGAATAGCTCTGAAGGAAAGCTTTAAGCAGAATAAATGACCCTTTCCCTTAACAAGAAGTAAGGGGCAGCAAATGAGCAAATTTGCATATGGAAAATACTTGCTATTCACCAGCACTAAATGTTTCCTGTTCAAACCGGCAACAGAGAAGAATCTAATTCTCTAGAATGTTTTATTAAGGAGCTAGAAAGTTAATGGAAGAGGGAAGATACTACTCATGTTTACCTCAGGAAATAAGCTAAAGTCAGCATTGATAATTCTGCTGAAGTGCTCCCAATTTCCATATTAAAGAGGTTCTTATTTGCTTGCTTAAATCCACATTTAAATAAGACAGGTCTGATGAGGCTTCAGGATTAATGCTGGTAGATTCTAATAATTCAAACAAATTTTCAGGGGCTTTTAAAACATGCATAATAACTATAAGGTCAAAGAATAACTTAGCCGGCTAAGATTTTTAAGTGTCTATGATTTTTGTTACTGTGCATTTACCTTGTGACAACTGAGAAAGGTTCAACTTCAGAGAAGAGGTGCACAGTTTTTCCAAAAACAGACTTTCTAAGATATTTTGTGGAGGCCACTCAGATATTAGAGATGGTAGTGCATTCAAGTAATCTGTATCTTTGGAAAATCTTATCCGCAAGGGAACTGGCTTCTCAGTAATGTTGCAAGCTGTATGAGATAACCAGCTTGGCTTTAGTTTTCTGGCTAGCTCATAATCCAGCCCCTTCTGAAAACAAGCTATGAAAACACAGTCTGCTTGAAGTATTGCAAGAGGCTGTACCATTGGGGAAGCAGAAAAATCTTATATTCCCCTCACTGCATGACAAAATCCAACTGATAATGCTCAGATGTACTTTTTAAGCCACCTAAGAGAAGCTGCCTCACCATTTTGGCAGAGTGTGTATTTTGTGTCCAGAGTTGGGGGAAAAAAAGCCATAGAGGCAAATGATTTTGCAGGAAGACTGACACACAAAAAAAAAGCAGTTGGAGTATTTTTAACAGAAGCAAATGTTTCACACCGTTTTACATTTAAAGGCCTGGCTGCAGCTCTTGTTTAATTTCTTTTGTACTTGGCTAGATCCCAGTGTATGATTTGCAGAACATAATCTGTCTTTCCTGTACCTATGGATTTTTTGGTACCTCAGGATTAGCATCCACTGAAAAAAGCATTTTGGAGATCTCAAGGCAGCATATTCAACTGCACTCACCAAAATCTATGTTAACAAGATCAATAGCAGTGTGTGGGTTATATGACCCAGGGAATAGCTCATCTTGGGCACCTCATCAGTCAGTAGCAGTCACTGGAAAAGCCATAGGATTCCAACACTGCCTGCAGGTAGATATCAAATTTAATTGCAGCCAGAATTAAGTGGTTTAGCTTGGTGGGCTTTTGTTTAAACAGCTCTGTAAATGGCATAAGACTGGCCCATTACAGCTACATAGCTGTTTCACATGGAGCACTGCATGTAAAAAATACCATAAAGGAAACCTTATCACTCTCTATAACTGAAAGGAGGCTGTAGTGAGGTGGGGGTGAGTCCCTTCTCCCAGGCAGCAAGTGACAGGACGAAATGGCCTCAAGTTGTCCTAGGGGAGGTTTAGATCGGATATAAGGATTTTTTTTTCTTTTAATCTAAAGGGTTAAAAAGACATGTAGATGTGGCACTTGTGGACATAGCTTAGTGTTAGGCTTGGTTCTGGGTTAATGGATGGACTCATTGATTTTTCCCACCTTAGTGACTCTATGATTCTGTAAAAGTAAATTCTCTTCTTCTCAGCAGTTCTAGTTCCCTCCACAGTGCATGTTGGCTGCCCTATTCCAGCGATGTGCAGCAGCCACAAATCCACTGGAATGACCAATCTGACATGAACAGCAAGCACAAGGCAGCAAAAATGTTCTGTCTGAAAGCCTGACTCAGAAAAAAAGAACATATATGCATGTATACAGTATGTGAAGAGAGTCTGTACCTTGGTTTAAGAGCTATGCATTTAAATATGCAGAGAAAGCATCTCTTCATATTTACATGCAGGGTTGTGTAAGGAGTTGGAAATACCACTATCACTAGATCATCACCATTCCATCTGTGTCAGCAGAAGCATCCCACTGCACTGGACAGACAGTATGGCCTTGGTGGGGAGAGAGGTGGAGAAGAATAAAGCTGTGAATGGAATGCAGAAACAAAGAAAATATCTTCGTGTCATCCGCACCTCTGATTTTTATTTGAGTACTGTCTTTACCCCCTTCCTGCATTCCAAAAAAGCTTCATATTTTTGTGCTCTCATCAAGGGAATTGTTCTATACTGACTATCCAGCCTAAATCCCACAAGGCCTGACAGCTCTCCAAAGCCTGCCTACAGTTTCTGTGTGATACCAAACAGACAAACTCTTTAGGCCACTGTCCTGTTGAGTGTAAGAGCATGGGCCATGAGATGAAGTTAGGAGAGGCCAGGTGTGAAATAAACAGGTGATTGCTTTCCATTTAATGGTTTGGCCACTGTCCCTCTTGTCCCTGTGTCTTAGGGATGGGGATTAGTCCAACTCTGAAACACCATCAAAGCACTCCCTCAGAACTAAGAAGGGATGAAAAAAAGAGAGAAGGCAGACAGAAGGAGAAGCCAAAGGACTGGAGGGAACAGTGGGTGAAAAGAAAGAAAGTCATGGCAACAAACAGTTAAAAAATTAAAAGTAAGGAACTGCAGAGAGACAAAGAGCAAAGGACTCCCAACACTTCCAGCACTCTGGTGAGCTGCTGGAACAGCAGTGCTGTTCTGTCCAGGGGCAGAAGGACAAATGAAAAGAATCCTCACAAATTTGGAGATCAGTGAAGCTCAATCCTGTTAACACAACTGACTGGCTTGACCAAGGCCAGAAGGAGGTAGGTGATGAGGTCCAACACTGTGGTGGAGTCTTAGTTGAGACAAAGGTAAATAAAAAGGTGAGGGGAAAAGTGCAGATGCAGGAAGAAATTCTATGGGAGCAAAAAGAGGGAACACAAACTGATAAGCCTTATCTAAATGTGTGATAGCCCTCATCTTGCAGAAAAGTCATAATTCTGCTTATGAGCTGCTCTACGAACGTATTTCTGTAATAGAACCATAGAATAATAAAATGGCTTGTGTTGGAAGAGACCTTTGAAGAACCTTTAGTCCAAACCCCCTGCCATGGGCAGGGATGTCTCCCATTAGACCAGGATGCTAAAAGCCCTGTCCAACCTGGCCTTGAACACTGACAGAGATGGGGCATCCACAACCTCTCTGGACAACCTGTTCCAGTGCCTCACCACACTTACTGTAAAAACTGCACTGCCTGCGCGGGATTTTTCCACTTTTTGTCCACAGTGATCAGAGACATTAGATCAGAATATAAACTGAAAGATTGGATACTAGGCTAAATACAGTGAAGAAAAAAGGAAGAAATATCATTCTCAGGACAGAACATTTGGGCTAGTGACTCTCCTGGATATACAGAGGCAAGGCACAGAGCTACGTGAATGATGACTGGACTCTCTTTGCATCTGTTTTCAACAGAACTTGACACTGTTACCATTACAGTTCTGAGAGTGCTGAGAAGTCAAGGATCATGGCTGGGATCAGGGCTGTCTATGCTGTATATGCCAGCAGGTTTTATTTCTCAAGTCTGAACACAAGAAACAAGAAGAGACAGACAGTGGCAATTTAAAAGAACATGGTAGGTTTAAGTAAGGAACACCTATCTATCTTGTCATTGACATTTAGAAGACATCTATCACCCTGTTTTCTAAATCCCAAACAAATTTACAGAATTACAGAGTTCAGAGGAATCAAGTATTTCTCTCTGCTCTTCTGGAATGACAGTGGTAGGTCAACTGAGTCTTAAATAGATAATGTATAGAGGCATCTACTTCCTTTTCCAGAATTTAGAGCCCTTACTGAGACAGTCAGCTGGATGGCAGAAGACTAGTTTGTGGCATAAATTTAAGTGCAAGAACACAGACTTTCTGCCATGTACCAGTTAGACACTTTTTCAGTTGCTTTTTTAAGTACAGGAGGTCTTCATCTAACGTGGAATTCATAATTCTCTTGGGGAATCCTATTCAGATCCCACAAGGAATGCATTGTCCTAAGTGGGTGGGGACAGTACCTCCCTATTGCTCTGACATTCCCACTAGGATATAAGTTAGAGGCCCTGTTTTGGCCCCCATCATACTTGGATAGCATATCTTATTCACTGGGAGCTAGAGCCTTTGCAAATGCATTCCAAATTCTGCTTGATTTAATCTGTGCAATTTTCTCTTTCCAAATGGATTGCCCTTTCTCTCTGCAAGCCAGGAACAATTCAGCTGCAGCAAGAGCAAGGAGGGCTCACTGGTATCACAGCAAACCTTCCACCATCCTGCTTTTCATGGTGTTTGTTCCCAATTCCTTAACAGCAGCTCCTCCTCTCAAGGTCCACTTCAGTTCAGTGAACTGGATGCCCTGTCACTTCTCACAGCCTCCTCACTGTTCTTGTAAATGCAAGACTCCTTATAAGCTCTGTCTCTGCAGTGACAAACTGCAACCTTCAACTCAGACTGATGGAAAATTTATATCATCACAAAGCTCCCTCTTAGCTCTTTTTGTCATCTCCAGGACCTCGCAGAGACCTCACCTCTAAAGGTTGTGGCAGAACTGCTTTTAAAAGGCTTCAAGAAATGGGAGGAGTTTGTCCCAGACCAGTCCCAAAATCTTGACTTTCCGCCCCCACTTTCAGCTAGAATTTAATAAATTTGGCTCTTTTCCAAGAACAAAAACAAAGGAGAGAATATTGCCTTTAATCTCCATGTCTTGCTTTCATTGTCAGTAAAGGAAGGATAATAAAACACATTTGCATAGCTCTGAGGGGGATTGTGAGGGATAAATTAGTCTGTAACGTATCTGTAATTGCTCAAAATGCTATAACAAAAAGTGTGAACAGCATGTGAAAAAAGGGATCACCTTTAGAGCCCAAGTGATACTGAGCTGAAGCCTTACAGCAAGAATCATTTTAAGAATAAGAATGCTGTGTACTGAGCTCATTTTTAATGCTGATGAGAACACTGTATTGAGAAAAGTGGGGGAAAGCCACCACCTGTGAGATGTGCCATCCACATTGGCCTAAAGCTCTTCCTTTACTTGGAAGGAAAAGAACTAATTGTGGAGGTGCAACCAGTGTCTACCTGACATGACTTTTGAGATGTAAGCAGGTATCAGGGAACCTGTTGTACTACTATTAAACAACACAAACTGTGCACTGGGTCTATGACCAGATGTGAAAGAGTCTGTGGGACTATGCAAAAGACATTAAAAGAGGGACTATCAGCAGCTCAGATCTTAAAACAACATGACTCATATTTCATTACCATGAAATTTGCTTGAAAATATCACCATTTCCTATAGGTAGCAATTATGGAGAGGGGTTCCCCTTCCTCCTAACTTCTGAGCCCTGAATTCAGAAGTCCTTTCTTTGCAAAACCTGAACACTAGAAACCTTCCAAAGAAATAAACAAAAGTTGAATTTCTCACATAACCACTAAATTCCAGAAGCTGGGCTACAATGTAAAATGCAAAGAATTATAAATGTTAACAACAGAGCTATCAGCTTGGCAAACCATCCTCTGTTCTTGGCAAAGGCTTCCTACAGGTGGCAAGTTTGAACTCTGGTCTGTCTGTGTCTCACAAGGCACAGAAAGGGACAGGTTGAGGGAAGGGCACCTGTCACAACATGATCCCTCAGGTGCAGCAAGGACTATTGCTAAGGTATAAAGGCTGCATTGACCTGTACTGATTTGCTGAGCAAGTGACTTCAGAAATGGGTATGGCTTCTATCTGTCCTCACATTTTTGAGTCATTAGACCGCAAGGCTGTGAATCAGTTGCTTTCGTGCTACATGGAGAGCAATATTTATAGCACCCAGAAACAGACTGAGGAGGGGAGACACCCCATCAGTATGAAAGGCAAAGAGCTTAGCCACTTCCATAATTATGGTTTTAAGTATATGCAGTCACATCTGGAGAGCAAAGCAGGATATGTATTCTCCTCCCCCTTCCTCCTCCTTTCCATGTGAAAGGTATGGCGCTGTGATGTACTGTCCAAGGGCTAAGGTCATGTTTGCTTTGATCTGATAACAAATTGTATTATAATAGCTGGTTGGCATTCAAGGAAAAACCTGCTTGTTTTAACTTCTGGTTTATCATCAGAAGTGGAAACAAGGATTACTTCTTTTCAGGGAAATACCAAATGAAGGACGGTTTGCAGGAGACAAATTCCAGAGAACTGGTCCATTGTGCAGACACAACTTAATGAACTCCAGCTTTTTATACAGCTTCCAGCTACCTCTTAGACAGGAAATTCTGATAGTTGTGAGGTGGCATGGGCTTGAATCCCAGCAAGACCCAGTATCTATTCTTACTTCTGCTACAATTTGCTTCTCAATGGCTTACTAGTTTCTAGAGGGAAACTGTAGAGCTTAAACTTACTTAAAATAAATTCCAGGGCATATCAGCTTTAACAAGCTTCTTTATGGAGATAATAGTGTTTACTCCTTAGCTTTATGAGGGTATTTGAGATGCTATTACAACTGCAGTACTTTGACCATGTAAATGCTACGTTGTCATAATATTCTCTCCTTCGCTCTGTTATGTCTAAAACAGGACTTTGAGATTTATGGGTGTCTCACTCATCCTTCTTTCCTGGGTGTCAAAGACATCAGGAAATCATGCTCGCCTGTGACAAAGGCTTGTGAGTCAATATTAAATACAGCTGAGAGAGTGACTCCTTGTTATTACATCACTAGGAGAACAGGTAATGTAGCTAGAAGCCATAGATCAAGGGTACATAATATATTACCTGCTCTTTGGGTACCAATGACACTCACAGAATCATCTTCTTGGAAAAGCTGGCCCTCTGACACTGTTGAGTGTATTTCAGAGCCAATGTTATGAACAAACCATTATTTCCTCTTTCAGATACAGATTTTTACTGCAAATAAATATGCTTTGAATAGTGTCATCTTCAGAATTGTAGCTCATATATTACTGCTTGGAAAAAAAAAAAGTTATTTTCAGCATTAATAACTTAACTAAGTCAAAGTGTTCATTTACATTTTGACTACAAACTCTCTCTAATGCCAGTACAAAACTCCCATGCAACTCCTTGGATATGGTCAGAAATTCTGATACATAAAAAAATTCCATGAAATTGAATTTTTCCTTTCTTGCTTAGGAATCCTGGCTTTTAAATGTTTCAAGTCTTTCTCACTGTTTGAAATATCCTAAAGCCTGAAATCTAAATCACTCTCTTTCTTCCTGAGCAGAAGTCTTGCTGCCTTTCTTAGTAATTTTGAAAGGATGAATTCTCACAATTTCATTTAAGAATGAGCAGTGGAGTATTCTGTTTTGCATTTGTGAAATGCATAAGTGAGATGTTCAGCCACTGGGGAGGAAGGAGGGCTGGCAGCTAAATTGTAGTGGAAATTCAGTAACTGTGTTTCTCTTTTAAAATAGGCTTGCTACAGTTTCAAAAGACATTATTTATAGAGCACCACATGCAGCAAGAGTTTAACAGGCAAGGCAGACAGAAGGTATCAGTCCCAAAGCATGGTTCAATATTCAGTCACTGGACACCACAGACCCGTGGTTTTCATATCCCTGAACTCCAAATCTTGCCTGAACATTCCCACCTCTCATTGCCTTTACTTTGCTGACAGACTTTGGAGTCACATCACAAATTGGAACAGGGAACTCTGGTCCAACTAAAAAGCAACACTGCAAAAAAGGCCAGATAAACATCAGCCATACTTTTCAGTCAGGTAAGTTCCCCGGTCAGATTCATCACCCAGCAGCACAAGTGCTCCAAGAGCAAGGGTGGCGCAGGAGGAAGGGGTGGCCATAGTGGCAGAAGAGGAGGCTCACAGTGTCTGTTTAAGCAATGCAAACAGAGTGATTACTAAACTGGTCCTCTGGGGCCTTCACCCCAATGGTTTGAAGGCAGGCTTCACTTTGGGTATGGTGAGTCACTGCCTTCACTAAATGGCACTATTCACAGCAAAGAAAGCCTAAGGTTGTCCCCTGTTCTTGTGATCTTTGTGGGAGCCTGGAGTCATGTTAGTCATGTGAGAATCTCAGCATCCCTTTGGAAAGGTCAGTTCAACTTGAATACCTCCTGACTGTGGAGGAAAAAGGCATGAAAGTCACATCATAACAGGTCAAAATGTTGAAAACAAAGAGAAGAATCTCAGTCCCATAACAGCAAAAATGTAATGGCTCCATAGCCCTTGCTATGCCAAATGTTATGATAATGCTCAGCTATCTTCTTAAGTAACCTAAGGGAAGCTGCCTTACCATTTTGGGATCATAGCTAGATATTCACATGTTCCACATAATCAGTGGAACTGCTTAATTACATCGAGTTGCTTCGACATGATGCTGTGCTAACTTTACTTACAATCTCAAAGCTTGCTCTGTTCCTGTGTAAATGCCCTTGCTGCTTCTTAGTACTCAGAGAAGTGTCAGCACAGCTCTAAGGCAGAGCATATGATTCCTGAGACTTGTGTCCTGCATGGAATCAAAGTTCTGTCAAAAGCCCTTGTACCCATGGGAAATCCTCTTCATAATTAACATTTATGTAACGACTCCTTCGCGAGCCAAACATATGTTTACATTCCTCCAGTCTGTTTTTTTAAGAGACAGTGCTGGCCAGATGCTTTTGCAAGAGCACTGGAATTAGGTCTTTGTTTTCAGATCTGCTTCATTTACCCATGCAATGTCTCTAAGTCTCTAAGGGGACAAATGCTCCCACACATCCCTTTGTTTACCAAAGAACATGGATGCATTCTGCTTTTCTTGAGAGTATGTATCAGGGAGAAGTGACAGAGAGCCTGTGGAGTGACTGAGTCATCCTACCTCCCCCACCAAAGGAGTATGGGTTTGGTGTGGAGAAGAGATCTAAGGATCTTTGAGGAACGATGCCCAAAAATCGTGTCTCACCTAAAGAGGTCACAGCTCTTTGGAGTGCACTGCAAAGTGAATCAGTGGCCCTGACTTGAGGAAAAGCATGATTTCTGCCTCACCCTCTAATCTGCAAGGCCTTTCTCATCTTTGTGCCTCCTGTCTTGGTGTTTATTGTCTTTAAAATGGGCGAGCTATTATAATCCTCACCTACTGTGACTATAAAATACATTTCACAGACATCTGAAAGATGGAAGCTGGTAAGAGAGTAAGGTGCAGTCGATTGGTTTTGAGTAACTCCTCTTCTCATTGCAAGTTCCCCTTTGGACTGGCTCACAGCCCCGGGACTATCTAACTTAATTTTGCTCAGAACCCCTGTTTTGGGAGCTGTTGCCTAAGGGTGCTCATGTTATAGTGTGGTTTCTGAAGGCAAGTTTTTTAACAGGCAAACCATCCATGCAAGGAAAACTCAGTCCTCTGAAAGGATGAGCTGTACTTTCTAGGAAACAAAATGATCTAGACTAAAGAAGCACCAAGGGATGTGGTAATTTCAAAAAGTTCTGCAGGTAGCTGTTCCTTCCAAAACCATGAAATGTTATAACTGGGAATTAGGCAGGCTTCATGATAAAATTCTTGAAGGAAAAAAAAAAAATTGTAAAGACAGAACATGCCACTAAAAGTAAATTTGGTAGCTGTGTGCACACAGCCCTCTCTTACAGGGGCCAGTGTTACTCCCAAGTTGAGCTGGGCTATCTACAGAAAAGTGAATCAGGAGAGCAGCTGCCACATGAACTAATTTAATGAATACCCCCCTCACCTTACTACCAGGAACTTGACTGCAATTTAAAACAGTAAAGCTTTGCAGGGAAGGTAGCAATTTCTTTCCTTCCTCAAGAAATTTCTCTGGATTCAGTCCTCACTGCCTCAGTGAAACTGAAAAATCAGTTTTACCTTTCTGTAACAGGACTGTTTTGAAAGCTGCATCTGATTTCATCAGAGGTTTTCTAATTGGGCTTTTCATAAGTTTTTCATGAGAGTTTCTTTGCTTAATGATGCACATCTGAGAATGACAAAACTCTGCTCTAAAATTTCTACAAGAAAGTATCTGCTTAGTAAGACACTGAAGTTCACAGGCGGGTACTACATCTAGTCTAGATTTTGTAAGCACTAATGATGTTTACCCAGTTGATGTTTGTTTCTGTTTAATAAAGAATTTATCCCCATCATAATATTATACCCCTAACCTAATCAAAACCCTTTTTATGCAAATGGGCACATAGAAATTAAAAAGTGGTGGGTTTTAACATCTTGTCAATGGAAAATGTTCACTCCAGTTGAAACACCTTGAGATTTCATTTGCCATAAAAGACTGGGTTCCCAAATAAACAGAACTGTTCATAAGGGATGATGTTAATGTCTATCAGTAAGAAGACGAGAGTTTGGCCAAAGAACCTCACTGATTTCAACATGTAAGTAGTTTCCTTCAAAATTTTTATGTCACTGATAATCACTTCCTCTAGATTTTGTTTCTTTCAGTAACCCACAACCTTAAAATTGTGCTCTTCTGTTCAGTTAAAATATGTGTGCTAATCTCTGGTAAACCACCATATTTGATTTAGTGGAATATGTTTTGGTAACATTTTAAGTTAGCACAGTTAGTTCATGTGCCAAGTATTACATTTTTTCGTTCCCCACAAAATCAGGACAAACTGTACGTCTCCTGCTGTGTCCAAAGCTGATTTGGCTAACTTTCAGCTATGTTAATTAAAGAATTCAGCAATCCTATTTTTATCTGATTTTAAAATACTACAGATACACTGCTGGAAATTTTGCTTGTTTTGATGCAAAATTCCTTTAATGCAAAAAAAGTTCAGTAGTTCATTTTATATTATTCATTTTCACATCCATGTGCAGATACCTGCTATAATGCTGAGAGCTGTCAATCAATTACAAAGATTTATCAAATCCACTTTCAGGATAAGGTTTAAGAATATAGATTTGGATAAACTTCACTAAAGGGAATGTCATGCAACAGAGGAGGAGGTAAAAAGAAAGATAATACAAATGAGAAGGTTCAAAGGTCTTTCTTGAGCAAAACTGGCTGCAATATCAAAAAGTTCTGGTTTGAAAAGAATGTTTCTAATGCTTTTGAGAATGTAGGTTAGCTATTTAAAAAACTATTTACTAAATAAAGTTTATTACCAATAATCACTTCAGCCAATGGACTGTAAAATATTGCAATGATTGCTATAATGTTCTAAGAGTAAAAGGCTTTTGCAAATTTGCAAATAAAAAGAATAAGATCAGGCAGGCATTAAATTTCCAGCACCAACTCCTTACTCTTCACCTACACAATTTATTCCTATTCTGTATTAGTATTACTGGTCATACTCATAGCTTAGAGGGACAAAACTTATTCTGTTTGAAGTCAGTGGGCATTTTGCCATAGATTCAATAGGAACAGAATTTGGCATCTGAAAGCACACTGCCATGTGATGAAATATGGACCTGCAAAGTATTTGATTTGTGGTTTTACCTGCCCACATTACTGTTTTTTTTTACAACCATTCTTAGTAAAATATTCTTTTAGGCATCTGATCTTTCAGGTCAACAAGATGTTGCACAAACTATGTATTTTCTCCTCATTCCTCCAACTGTGTTATCTAATCTGAATAAGTTCAATGCATCTGATATCCATTTTTGCTCTTTATCATTCACTGGTTTTTTGGTTGTGAGAGTTAAAAAACACAGGTGCCCAGAATCATTAGCATCTTGCTTTTGTAGTTCTTCCTAGGTTTCAGCTGCTATTGCAATGCCAAAGTCTTCAGCAATGCACAGGCTCTCTTGAAGAATATTAGAAGTGAATACCAACACATGCAGGGCTACTGTTTGACTTCAGAATATCCCAGTGCAATTTGAGAGACTGTAATACTTTCTATTGGATCATTACTCCTTCTTTACTCCTCTGGTAGCAAGCACTGCCAACATGTCTGCATTTCCATTGAAAAGGGATGCTGTAGGAAAGGCAAAGGTGGGCTTAACTGATTACTGAAAGCACATGGAAGTGGTACAAAGAGAAGAACCGGGAAGGTGGATGCACCAAAACCACAGATCATCTACTACCCCTTATTCCTGTCTTCAGAAAAAAAGTGACCAGTAAAAACTGTGGTGATTTTGTGATCCATAGAAAGTGAGTTTGTTGGCCTGCAGCCAGTTTCCAGGGGAGAGATCCACATCAAAACAGCTTTCAACACAGTGGGTGACTTATGATCTGAAGTAAGGGAAGTTTGTTGCCAGATTCACTTGTAGCTTTAAACTGATACAGATTTATTGGGAGGTTACCAAGGAAATTTTACCCTTCTTGTAGCCCCTCTCCCACTCCACTGGTGTAGTGCTAGCAATTCCCTTGTTCCCAGAGGGGATATCATCTCATCCCCTCTCAGGCTCCTCAACACTAGACACAAGCAGTGGGGAGTTATAGAGAAAGCACAGCCTGAGTTAGGACTGTGAGTATGCATTCTCCTGCATTTGGCCCTCCACTCTGGGATCTCCTCAAGGCCATTGAGCTGTCAGAAAGGTGGATGCCCAACACAGAGTTGTGAAGGGAGTGCTATGTCCCTGATATTAACATCTGGCCTGCATCTGCCCCTGGTTTCAGTGGAGAAGACAAGCAAAACGTATAATCCAATCACTTCTAGACAAGGCTCGTGGCTGAAGCATGTTATCAAGACAAGTCTGCTGTGCCACCACTACTAAGAAAATATTGCTTTTTGAGTTCTAAGAAATAAAACTAGGAAACACAGGATGACAGAGAAGGTGAGAACATTCATTCCAACATTACTCACAATTCTTTGCTTCTCAGATCCAGAAAAAGAAAGCAATTTTAAATTGCCATTAACTTCTTTTTTTATGCATTTCCTCCAATTTACTAAACAGAAAGCACTTTCATTTATGTACTTGTGCGTACTGGAATGAATTAGGACAAATCCTCTATGGATTTTAAGATTTAGAATAGCTTATACACCATCAGAATGTTAGGAGGCATTTAGTTAATGTTTTTTTCAGTGCAGTAGTTTGATTTAATCAGCATGAAGTCTTGCCCACATGTAAATGCAGTCACTGACCCCTGAAGCACAGAGCCAAACACTGATAGCCTGACTCATTCCAGTGGGCAAGACTCAGATCTCACATAAAGACCAGAGAATGGAACCTACCCATACAGGGCTTGAAACCAACTCATTAGCAAAAATGGATTTATTTGCTTGAGGAAGAAAACCAGGATTTACTTTTACTGCACGGACCTGATAATGAGAATACTTTTCAAATGTAGGTTTTCTTCTGGGTGAGAAATCCCATTCAAGACAGCATTGGCAGGCCCCAGCTATTTACTCTCTATAGTTGGCATTGTCAGCATCAACATTTTTGTTTCAGCTCCACATCAAAATTCATGTGGGTGTAAAGCTTTCCCAGACACAGAGCATGAGCACATGATCCTCAACATTAATGAGGGAATTGATTAAGCTCTGCTGCACGTATATGTGTGCAAGAGTGTGAGCATAAGTACCAATTTTAGCTTGGCAGCAGTGGCTGTTCCATTGATACCCTGCCTGTTTGTTTGCTTATATCTTCCCTTAAAAATATTCCTTTTGGGCTGGAGTGTGTTCTGCTTGCTTTTGGCTCAAAGGTGACTGAAGGAAAAGATAGGGGCTGCTTCCAAGTTACAGGAGCCCAAAAGGAATGCAGTTCCTCCTGTACTTGCCCTGCTGGCTTGGTGTTTGTGAACTGGCAGGGGTGGGAATTGAATGACAGTGCCCTCTCAGAGGTGCCCAGAGAAGGATTCTTATCAAATGCTGTCTCCTGCCAAGTCTCACAAACACTGCCAGCCTGCAATGATGGGGAGAAGCATTTGGCAGCAAGGCCCTAGGTTTTCAACATCAAACTAGGAAGAAGGGATGAAGTGTCACAAGCAGGGACGGGGCCACTTTTTTTTTTCTGTATGGTAGATGGTCAGCAGAAATTTTGGGGAAGTGTATAGGTGCACTTACCATGCTGGTGAGGCTGAGTTGTAAGGTTTGCTTTTCCTTGTTCAGTATCTGAGCGAGTTACTGTGAGAGTGCCCACTGCCAAGAAAGGATGTGTAAAAAACCACAGCAGGAAAGAGCAGCAGCAGGAGTGCATTAGGAAGGTTTGCTGATGGGCAATGCATGGCAGGTGCAGAGGACAGTAAGCCTCTTGCTCTTCAGAGGTGTCAGTGTTTGACACATCCACTGGGAAGTGTGAACAAAATGCAAGGGAGCTTGCTTCCTTTCTCACACTCAAAGACATTTACTATGTGCATTTGTCAGCCAGGTAGGAATCCTGCTTACAGCATTAATGACACAATCAATCTTGCAGTGTGCAAGTTTCATGTCAGGACAAGGAGAGAAAGGTGTTAGAACACACAAGAGGATTCAGAAGCATCATATTTGTTGTCAACATCTACTTAGATACTCTCATGAGGCCTGGGAGCTCCTACATCGATATCCTGCTCCTAAGTGAATAAAATTAGTTCTGATTGCTCCCCTCCTGTGCAATGGTACTGACTCACTTTTGTCCCTTCCTACGTGTTTTCTCATGTCAAAATTACATTAGCTTTTGGACAGCTGCTTTCTTTATTGACAAAGTTAGCTTCTTTTCAGGGCACAGCACTGCAAGGGACATTGCTAGATAACTGGAGCTGCATGAGAAGGTGACACAAGCTGCAGAGCTTAGAATACTGTGTATGAGGAAGGAAGCTGGATATTTGCCTTACAGAGAGAGGCACAAAAGAGGAAACATAAAAGGAACAAAAGAAACATGAAAGCTGTCACTATTTCCAGAAAGAGGGAAGAGAATTGGGAAAGACATCTCTGATTCACTATGGGCTTGAGGAAGTTATCTTTGCAAGGAGTGAGTTGGAATAGATTTGAGGATTGATAGATTTGGAATAGATGTGAGGACAGTGTGGAGCTTGAAGAAGCACAGGTGATATCAGAGGAATGCAGAGCAAGAGCTGAATGTCCCTATTTCAGCAGGAAAATTCTGGATAGACTCAGGGTGGGTATTTGTATGGATAAGGGTGATGTATTTGAAACAGGAATGGACATGAAATAATGATCATTAGGAAAGGAAGGAGCTGAGTACTAAAAGTATGAAGGATCAGAAAATGGATACAAGTGAAGTAAAAGGAAAACCTGTGAACAAGGACATTTGGAGTAGTGAAGAGATATATCACTTTAAAAAGTATCCTAACTCCACTGTGTTTCACAACTATTTTGAAATAGTCCAGATTGCCTTGATCAATGATCTTGTTTTCTCCTTTCCTCCTCAGCCAAGCAATGTGCCACCTTGCCTGCCTCTGTTGGCTTCTGGTCTTGTTGGCAGCATGAATGTCTAACAAGAACCATACTCCTGGACTACTTAATTTCATTGTGCTACTAACAAGTGTTATTTTAACTATAATTTTTCTTTGTTCTAGTTTAATTTTCTTTATCTTCTTAGAGGCATTGCTGGAAAAAGTTCATTATTGTCCATAAAATTATTTAAGTTGCTATGGTGATGCAAATTATGTTGAATTCATACTATTGTCACAGAAAAACAACATTGGGTAGATCTTTGCCAAACTCTTTGAACACAGTTTTGAAATTAATACACTGGAGTTAAACTAGCACAGTTCTACTAGGCTGAGCAAAATTAGGCTACTCAAAAGCACATCAATAACTGTGGATTTCTGCATATGGTCAGTAAGTGGCCTGGTTCTAGCTGTGCAGCTGCTCTGAGTTCTCTGTTGCCAGAGGTGCTCAAGAAATGAACCATATAGTGGCCACACACATGGACAAATGTCATAGAGAGCTACATTTGGGAAGCTGGTGTTTTCTATTTCCTGCAGTCTATTCTACTTCTTATGTCTACTCAAAATGATGCTGAATTCCTGGAGCTGACATCAAAACCACCTTCCCTGAAAAGCTGGGGAAAATACTATAACCCTTAAGAGCAAATGAAACCACAGTAATCCTTTAAATGGGTCATGTGAAACATCTGATTGTAACTTGTTTTCAAATAATTTATACAACACTGATAAGGCATTTCCCAACCTTACACAGGTAGCTTTGCTGCCTTTGCTTTTCCTTCCATTGCCTCCTTGCCCCATCACATTTACCATTTCCCTTCAGCTGTTCCAATGCCCAGCCCTGTTTCAAACTTACTCTCTCTCTTCAACTTCTCTTCACTAGACCCCTTAGCTTCCCAAATTATGGTTGATAGGGCTTTTTTTTGTTGTTGTTGCTGTTAGCAGCTATGGCCTCAAATCCTTGGTAATGAACCTGCAACAGTTTATCAGCATATGCTCAGCTTTGTTCCTCACTAGTTTAGTGGCTCAGATGGGCTGATTTCTAATAGACCTGAAATTCAGCCAAAACACCTGGCTTAGATCTGAAGCTAATTAATAGGGCCCCCAACCCATGGCTCTCCTAATAGTGCTTCCATAAAACAAGGAGGAAGAGCATGGATGCCAGCAGCACTGGGAACCAAATCACCCTGGTGCACTGCAGGCATTACAGTGTGCCAGGCACCTCACTGAGTGGAAATGACATTGTTGCAAGAAAATGATATACATAATAAATTACAGAGGTCATGCTGAGGCTAGGTTTTCAGTACTATACAATACACATGTGAAGAAAAAGATCTGTTAGCTTGTTTGTCCTTCCAGGATAGCTGAATACCAGCTAAATACTGACAATTTTGGGGAGCTTGTGAATGCATGATACAGCATTTTCACAAGAGCTAGATCCAGATTCTGGAAGAACTTTTCACAAGAGAAAAGAATGTTGTTTAGGTTTGCTGCTTCACTAAATATAGGACTCCTATCTCTGGAGTAGTTTCTCTTTAGATACTTACTCCTTCCTCCTTTCATTCTCAAGCACACCCAGGCACACAAACAAAAACAAATGAGTTATAAGCTAATCAAACTTGTTTTCTGCAGGTTGGAAAGGAAAAGAGATAATATTTTGATTTCAATTTCCACATCTTTGGGAGGTGCTCAGATATTATCTATCATAGTGCTTCAAGCTTCTTGCTGTAATGGCATCAAGTGTCTACCAAGCAATTAAAAAGCACCAAACAATTATCAAAATACATTTTGCCATCAGTTCTCTCATCCATTTCTGGTTATGAAAAGGCATTTCAAGCGAAATTTTTAACTGTGGAGTAAAACTGTGAGCTTTCTGTGAAAAAGAAGAGCTGTAAAAAAAGCAAAATTTATTTTTAGTTTTGGACCTCTAAGATCGAGGTCACTTTTTGTTCCCTTAGGAATGAGATATTTTGTCCAAATCTGGTCTCAGTAACTCCTAGAGTCACAAGCTTCCTCTGTTCGGATAGTTTCACTGCTCCTGGAGAAAGTGACAGGCGTCATCTAAGAAGAAACAATGGAGCCTAATTTACTCAGGCCAATTCCATGGAATTTCTCCAAATGGCAGCTTGAAATGGGTTGTTGAAATCCAGGTCCTAGCTGAAGTTAGGATAAAAAATACCAATGTGTGTTGCTGTATCAGTAGCCTATAGCAGCCCCTGTGCTTCCATAGTGTGAAGCTTTATGCTAATGCTGTCTTATGCCAGAGTCTGCTGCTGTATACATCAGTGAGTTATTTCCCCAGCATGGATATTTGGGAGTCCCAAAGCAGTTCAGGAGGAGCCAAGAAACAAATACATCAGTATCCTCAAAGAGCTTGGCATTACTGAGAAAGTAAGTTCTACATGTTGCTAGCCTTCCTTACACACAAACACACATTTACAAATGGCATTATATGGGTTCAGCTTTCACCAGATGTTCTTCCTCTGACACTAATTTTCCTTATGCATTATAAACAGATAATCCTACTTACACATCCTGTCAAGCAGCCTGAGCTGAGTATCATTTGTATACTGCTTCTCTTTAAGTTGCCCAATAAATATTTCAGTGGCTTCGTGGATGGGGAGCACTTACAAGACAGCTCCTCAGGAGGCACTTCTGGGAGAGGGAGAACTTTGTCTGCTGGAATCCTGTGGTTTTGCTGCGTTATTCACTGCTGTGTGTTTGGGGAGGAGGAGAAGAGCCCTGTTGCAAGGAGTAATGGAAGTTGCAGATAGCTGGGAGGCTGGGGCGGCTCTTGGGCAAGGGGCGGTGGGAGCTGAGGACGCCAAGCAGCCGCTCCTCACGGTCTGTCACCGGCATCCACACAGCCAGGTTTACAGCCGTAGGTACCAGGCTGGGAGAAGGCACCTTAAGGAACAGTTTCTGATTTTTATGAACAGAAACCAAGCAACTTCGTACGAATCCCAGGCTGCCAAGGACAGAGCCACCGAATAAGACCAAGAAGCATTAGCTGACTAGCAGAACAGGGGGAGGCAAATCATGAAACACCTGAAAACCACCAGTGTTTTTGTGCTAGCCACGATGTACATTGGAGAAATTTTTGGCGAGCTTACAAATAAAAACAACTCCGAAGAGAAGCCCGATGGCAGCGACCAGCCGGCTCCGAACCCTTCGCTGCCTAAGAACAGATTTTTTTCCCTTTGAGCTTTCCCTAGCCTAAGGTGACACCCAAGGAGTTTTCCACAAAAACTTTGCTGGCTGAGAAATACAAAACTACTTCCTTCAGGGGCGGAGACACCCCCCACTCGCTCCACGGAGACTTTACTCGGCGCTGAACCCGAACAGGGGCTCACCGAATCTCCCGAGGGGAGCCTTGCCCAGAGGAACGGGAGCGTCCCCAAGGGGAAGGGCCCGCAGGGGCTGGGGTGGCTGCTCGGGGATCCCGGGGGAAGCCATCCCGGGGGAAGCCATCCCGGCCCGAGGAGCGGCTCCCGCCCCCTGCCCTCGCCCGCGGCGCTGAGGGGGGCGGCGCGTGTCACGCGGGCGGGGCGCCGGGCGGTCACGTGACGCGGGAGAGGCCCGGCAAGGCCCGAGGAGGAGCTCGGCCGCCGCCATTTTCCTGCGGCGCCCAGTGCGTGTCCCTGTC
>VZRH01004459.1:1218389-1322561 GCA_013397555.1 Urocynchramus pylzowi | reverse complement strand
AGGAGGAGGAGGAGGGGTCCCTGCTCGGGTGACAGGTCCGTCCCTGAGGGCGGAGCGGGGGCCGCCTGCGGCACGGCGGGGGGAGGAGCCCGCGCAGCTCCATCCCCCCGGCGACTCCTCCCGTCCCGGCCCCTGAGGAGGGAGCGGAGCCGCGCTCGGTTCCAGCGCCGCCAGCGAACCCGCCATGTCCGGCCAAAGCCTCACCGACCGCATCACGGCGGCGCAGCACAGCGTGACCGGCTCGGCCGTCTCGAAAACCGTGTGCAAGGCCACGACCCACGAGGTCATGGGCCCCAAGAAGAAGCACCTGGACTGTGAGTACCGGCAGGGAACGGCGGCCCCAGGGATCTCCCCGAGCGTCCCGCCGAGGAGCGGGATCGCCCGGCCTGTCCCGGGGTCCCGCTGCGGGGCTGCCGCCCATCCCACCGGCCTCGTGGGGACGGGAAGAGCCTCCTCAGGCGGAGGAGCTCAGGGTTTCAGCATAGGGTATAGCCCGAGGGCGGGGGCGTAGGGTCGGGGACGTGGCGATGGAGAGCCTGGGAGAGGCTGTTCAGTATATCTGCTCTCCAAAAGGGGCCTTGCCGGTCTTCCTTATGCATAGGGCCCCGGACAATGTGAGCTCCTGAAGGACAGGACCTGCCCCATACCCCTTTCTTAGGGAGGGAGAACACCACGGAGGCCAGGCAGAGGAATGGGCTGCAATTTCCTTACTAATTGATCTCATTTGCGTCGTGCTAGGGCAGCACTCCCCCATTCTCTAGAGGAGGTGCAGGAGTTTCAGGAAGGAATAGCTCATCAGTTATTTTAATTATTTTCCAGGTAATCTACCAGGAAAAAAAATCCTTCTTAACAATCATGTAAATCTTCCACGTAGGAAAATATGTGAAACGACTGTTTGAGGGGCACATCTATCTGTGAGGATGTTCTTAGTCTTCTTTCTAGCATGTCTCATTCACTTGGGAAGATGTATCTAAGAGGACTTCTTTAAAACTTCAGTGAAGCTGGATCCAATGGCCTTAACATACCATACAGGTTCTGGCCATTTTTCAGCTTCTATTAAGAACAGATCAAAGGTGGGAAGGCTTAAAAGGTTTTCTATCAACTGTGATCCATCCAGGTGATTATGAAGAGAATGATGAACACCAAAGTTCCTATTAGCATTTCTCCCACTAAGCTGTAAGGTCACAGGACTGAGGAAGTTCTTGGTCTGAATATCTGATTGTCTTGCATCTGTTTATTCTAGNCCCCCCATCCCCTGTCCCCTTTCACTTTCCCAAATATATAATAAAAGATACTGGAGAGATTTGTGTGTCCATGCCTTCTATATGTGTGCTTTCTCCCTTCCTCCCACCCACATCTGCAGGAGAAGGTTGAGTCTTCCTTAGTCTTGAGTTTGTGCCTTCTGAATTGCTCTGTATCCAAATGGGAACACCAGATGATAGTAGTAGGATTCATTGTACTGTAGTTCTTTCTTCTTTCCACCAAAACGTGTGCATGTTAAAGGTTTAAGAAATTCTTGTTCTGCAAGTAGCTGAGAACAATGTGATTAATTTTTTTGGGTAGCCCCAGAACAGCTGGCTCTGTCTCTTTTTGGTATGCCCTCATTCATTTCATCTTTTGGCTGAAGATGATAGTAACTGAGTGGTCTTGTTATATTGGGTTATCTATGGGTGTCAGAGCACTGAGGAAATCTTTGGGCTTTGAGTAACTTACTGGCAGGTAGAGAAAACACCTTGTCATATGGCATGTGTATGAAATCATGATGTTACTGGATTTCACACAGCAGAAGTGAAGCTTTCTGAGAACAAACTTTGTCAGGTTTAGCCTGTAATAGTACTAAAAGTACAGTTTCAGTAATAAGGCATTTAGGAGCTGAATTATTTTGTGGTATAAGGTTTGTTGAAAAGAATATGAAGCTGGCCAGAAAACTGCTCTTCAAGAGTGTGTGTGTGTAAAAGGGTGATGTTCTGAACAGAGCTGCTGGGAGACAACCTAATGGAGACCATCAGGGTGCTGCTGGACTTCCTTAGAAAGCTGTCTGGTAGTTAACTGGATTAGAAGACCTATTCTTTGTTTCTTTTTTCTACTCTAGACTGCCAGGAGTTTTAGTTTCTGCCTCTTTCTGAGAATTTTTATCAAAGCAAAGTAAACTTGGTTTTTCAATTAGTCCCTCTTTTTAGTGGTTAAAATAGATTGTGGCTAGATGTTTTGTACCCTAATATGTTTGTTAGAAGTCTCTGTTCCTGGCATCAGGAAATGACACATGATCTTGTATTTTGAACTTTTTCTTTGTTCATACCCTTTATGGTTGTATGCTTTAAAATAAATATTTTTTTACACAAGCTGTGACTCAAGCCCCACTTCTGAACTATTTGTACATATCTTCCTTTTACAACAAACAGTTAACTTGGTAAGGCCTATGAACTGACATCTCATTGTAAATGACTATTAATATACCTATCTTCATAGGCAGCATGCTGCCTTAATATTTTCCTGATTATTGCTTATTCTGATAATACAGGTAAGACTTACTATAGGTTGTGTCCTGGTGAGTGGATAAGTTGAGTTTTCCTTTACTGTCCTGTAATGAAATCTTAGTTTTGTAGCATGTTCTGTGACCATGACATACATTCTTGTTACTGTATTTCTTGTACAGATCTCAAGATTTCTGACTGTCCTGTTACTGAAATTCTTTCTTCATTAAGCTTGAGCTGTCACAAACAGATTTAACTAGCTCAGCCTCATGTTAACTCATAAAAATGGAGGGAAGTCTGACATAGATACTCATGAACTTAGTTATTCCTGTTCTTATTTATCTTGCTTTTGACAGTGTGTGGAATTTGAAAACTAAAGTGCTCTCCATCCTAGGTTACCTCTGTTTTCCTCAGTGATGGTTATCTTTATCAAGGAAGTTAAAAAGGAATTTTTTCCTTAGCTCATGATGGTTGAAATGTAATATACTTCAAAGAATGCTTTCTCTCCTGTTACAAAGCTTAGTTGTTTGGTTTGAGGGAGAAAGACTTCTAATTTACAAGTGGATATGGCTTGTGATAGGTAGTAACATCATCTTGATGCTGTATACTTGAATCCACAATACTGTTTTTTTCTTCTGTTTTGAAGGTCCAGCCTTAGAGCTTAGAGCTGGGTTAAGGCTTCTGTTTGATAATCTGAATGCTGCTTTTGTTGTGATGGATTACCTGTTTTACAGAAATCAGGTTTAATAGCCTTGAAACCCTCAAAGCATAGTTCATGAATTTCTTTTATGGAAAACCTAGTTTCACTAGGACTTTGTCCCAGTTTTCACACCTATCTGAGCAGTGGGAGCTCTGAACTGGTTTGTGGGTTTAACTTGCATGTTCAGAGATTGGTACAACCCTTTCTTTCTAGCTAGCTTTTTTGTCCCCACGTTGGGTGTTGGATAGTGATGCTAAGAACAAGTGCTTTAGGTTGTTCAGATATAAATGGTGCTGGGAAACTTGTTGCCAGATTTCACTCCTTCTTTACATGATTCTGAGAGGGAGGTGTGCTTGTGTGTGTGCTGGATAATTAATATTAGGAATACCTGAAGTAAATGCCTAGTAAATTTCACCGGATTGATAGCTCAGTAGCATAAAATGTTTGTGTACGTGTGCGTTTTGTGGAGTGTACTTTAAACAGCTTTGTTGTGATACACATTTAGGGTTGGCCTCTTGAATGAGTGTGGCATAGTAACCCTATCTGCTTGTAGCTAATGGAGTAGCCCTCTTTAAAGGAGAATGTGGATGGATGACTTGGAAGGAAGTTGTGATGCTGTAATTACCCATTCTTAACAGGAAATATCTCTATAATTAAGCCAGCATGTAATTTCCTTGATTTCTGATTGTGAAAGAAAATGTGTGTTTTTAAGGAAGACAGTAAACCCGAACCCTGCCCTGTGTTGGGTAGATGTCTGAGAAGCTGTGTAAGTGAAAGTAAACTTGAAGGAGCTTGTTGGGAACTTAATTCCTAAGTCACTAGTGTCAGCTGCTTTGGTTTTGTCTAGAGGCTACTACAGGGATAGAGAAAAGCCCAGCTAAAGACTTGCTTTATGTCTGTGCTGGGGACAGCTTCTGTTTCAGGCTGAGATGGTATAAAGAGGGTAACTTGTAGAACTGAGGGACAAGGATCGTTGCTTTTCCCTGGATCACCCAAGAGATTTGTAGAAAAGCTGGGAAAACCAGTGTTGTAAGGGTTCACTTGCCTTTACATGCTAAAGTGTAACTGGGTGATGAGGTGAATTAACTCCTGGTTCTGTTGATACTTCTGTGTTCTCCAGTAGAAACAGATCATCCACATTCCTCTTATGGTATTTTTGTGCTTCAACAAACTTATATTTTGTCTCTGGTTTTGGCAGAATCACCTGAAGTTTCTTGCAGCTTTGCTTCCCTTTCTGTAATTTACTTAAATTTCTGGAGGCAATCCATTATTATTTTTGCTTAAAAATGTTCTTTGTAACTGTAATTATTTCAAATACAGATAATTGCATTATTACAACTTTCTTTTGAAGTATTCACTTTTCTCTTTGAGTTTGCTCTCTGATTCCTCCATAATTTCTTTCTTTAGCCAACTTTCTTAATTTTTACTGGAATTCCTTTCGAATATTTGTTCATGCTTTTAGTAGTGTATGAGAACTATCATACTCCTCCTGGCTGCCAGAGGGACAATTTTCTACTACAGCTGCTCATTTGCAGAAAGAATAGCTATGTAGTTGTGCAGCTGTTGTTTTATTTTACTTAGCCTGAAGCAATATTCTGCTTCAGATGAAGTAAGAGGCAGGAGCTAAGGAGGAGAAGCTGTAGGACACCTGCAATCAGCTTCCTGTGAATCTTCATACCACCATTGTTTCCCAGTAGCAGTGATTATTCAGGTCTCATGTAACTTTGGGCTATAGCCCCAGTTGAGATTTTTTTTAATGTTTTTTTTTTTTTTTTAATGGTGCTGTCATCTCTTGCATTTACTAAAAGGGACACTTGGGAGAAACATTCTTTTGCAGTTCAGCCTATGACCTAGTGATCTATTTCAGTCTTCAGTTCCTAATCCTAAAATCAGTTTTAGATTTGTAGATGTGAAAGTTTTAAGTTGTCCCTAATGCCTTGTCTCACAAAGTAATGGTAGTTTGCATAATAATACAAGAGATGACTTATCCAATGTGGAATTTAAAGCTTCCCGACTTTTGCATTTGTTGCCTTATGTAAAGTCCATGATTTGTTGATGATGGTAGAATTCTGGGAAAGCTCACTTAAATAAACTTTACTGATGTCTTGCTTCCTCTGGAAAATACAAGATTATTTCTGAAGCCAAGACACCTTTTGTATTTGAAAGCTGAATTTATTAAACAGCTTTCTTAAATTGAATTTCTCACTACTGTTAAAACATTTTCACTCAAAACATCTCACACATCAATTAATGCTTTAAAAATAACACATAGTAGCTTTACTGCTGGTAGGATATGTCCACTTCTCTGTAAAATGAAGTAGCTGTTTCTGAACCATGATAGTAGAAATCAGGTAAGAATTTTAAATGACTTGTGTATAAAGTCTTGAAGGCCTCTACTGGGGCAGTTATTTAATATTTTCAAGTAGTTTGCAATACAAGTTTAAAGCAATAATCTCAAGTATGTGTCCTTTTGAGTATTTTAGCAAACTCTTCTGCTGCAAACTTTGCTTTTTATTCATGAGTATGTGAATTTAACCATTTCGATTTTCTGCAGGTCAAAGTCTTAAGTCTGGGAGTAGTTGCAATTCAGAGCTTAATGTTATCTTGCAAAGACTTATATGAGAGAGATTTTATTGCTGATTGTATCTGCAGCCGATTAAAAGGAACTAACAGAAAAGAGTGGAATCAAGTGGAAAGAAGCTTGTGTTGCTATAAAATTATTTGGCTTGGTATTTTCCTTGCTCTTCTGGCCATTTTCTCCATTGTGAAGTATGATCATGAGTGGGCAGATTATGAACTCTTAGTAACTTCAGGGTAACTGTATCCTTCAAAACTTGAAGAAGAAGTATTTTTCTACTTTGTATTTCACCCCTGGTTTATATCAGAGCCTTATTAATTGGCTGGTAATTTCTAAACTTAAAAATAATGTTAGTGAATTTAGTGCTACGGCGTGGTAGCCTCCCATCTACTAACAGTAAATCCAAGTTATGAGTAATATGTCACAAATCGGGTATTGGGATTTTAGAAATTAAGGAACTAAAGCTGTATTTAACTGTGTGAGAATAACTTAATGAAGCTAAGCATTTCATACAGATTTAGCAAATACGCTGGATTTTCTGATTGTGACTAAAAATCTCCTGTGCTCTTTTGCTAAAGGAGCTTTAATAAAGTAATGCTTATCTGGATCATTTGCAATATTATACAAGGGTAAATTAGGCTTTTAGAAGTTTTACCTCAGAAGAGAGGGTGTAAATTAACAAGATCTACATCAAAATTTGACTTGGGCATGTTAATTCACAGAATGAAGCGTAAGAGAATGTACTGGAGTGAACAGTGGTGGCATAAAGGGAAATCTTGAGACTTTTATGCAGGTCATGACATAAGTAGTCTAAATTAAATTAAATTTAAAAACCTCCCAAAGTGGAGATTATATTCATTCTGAGCTCTCCTATGTACTTTCATTCACACCCATGTTAATTTTCTGAGTTCTCCTCATCAACTCCTTTTTTCCTTTTCTCCTGAAAAGACACTTTTGAAATCTTTACTTGCTGTCCTTTATTGCTTCCTCCCAAGCAAGCAGGCCTTCAGTCACAACATTCGTATGCTCCAGCAGCGGTGCCATTCTAGCAGGAGTGATTCTTTTGCTGATGTGGGAAGTGAGAAGCTTGCATGGGTTGAAACTGCTCTGGTATTTCACATATTTACTCTAAATATGGTGCTTACAGTAGCTCAGCTATTCCAGTTGCTGGCTGTGTGTTATGACATCAACAAAGTGTCTGTATTGTTTGTAATGTTTCTTGATTTTTTTTGAGTCGTTAATTTAATAAAATTTAAAGCACAAATTGTAAATCCTTAATAACACTATTTTCTGGTTAAATAATTAGTGTATAAACACATTTTCCATGTTAAGAACTTGTAAAAATGGACATTCTTTTACCCATTTATAAAAAGGTGATAATGAGGTTCATATCATTCCTTAATTACTTTTGTTCCAAAAAAAAGAAAAATAAACCCAACAAAATGAAACCAACCCGCTGGTATTCATCTGCACAGCATAAGTTTCTAAAGTCACCATAGTCAACTAGACTTCAGACTCAAAGTGTGTAACATACAAAGTTTTAAATTAATCAGGCTACAAAGCTATAGACAGAGGTAAGTGTGTTTTAAATACTTATTTTTAATTAAAGAAAAAGGCTTTGCCTTCAATCTGGCAGTAAATGCACTCAGAGCAGCTCTGGTTGTTTGTGATTTGTTACCCTGCCACATGAGAAGGTTGGATGTCTTGGCTGTCAAAAGGTAGACGTTGGTGTCTTCACGTTCCTTGGTGTTCTTAAGGGCTGCTTGTAACTTGCGTTGCTGTTGGTAGTGTTTGGGTTTTTCTGGGCTGGATACTGACCTATAAAGTGACCTGAAGTGTTTCTGTACCTCTCTTTTGCTGTTCAAGTGTGTGCTTTTTGTCTTGGGTTTAGTTTTGTTATGTAGCATGTCCCTCTCTTCCCCACTTCTTCCCATCTATTCAGAACTTGCATCACCATTTTATCTACATTTGCTTGCAGTTGCACTTGGTTTATTTGGCTGGTACCTCTGCTCTTGCTGACCAATGGGTCAATATTTAATTGGAAACGGGGTCACACTTGAATTTGCTTTATCCCTTTTCCTTCTCTCTCTGCCCAGTATTATCATAGTTGTTTCAGCCATCACTGCAGCCCATTTCAAATGTTATGAATTTTTCTAGTCAGTGACTCTGTAGTCTGCATCTGACCTTATTTTTTATGTGAAGTGTGAAACCTTGTTTGAACTGTTGTGATGGATAGGTCTCCACACAGGGAATAGTGGGGTTATTTGGTCGTGTTTAATTCTGTTCCCTTTTCCATTTGCCGGAAGCCATTGGTGTTCATAATTCAGCATGTATACTGTTATGGAGATATTAAAAATAACTTTTATTTAAAAATCGGTTTGTTAGGAGTATTTACTTGATTATGTATTGCAACCTCATACAGTTGTAGTTGCCAAAGCAATTCTCCATTTCTGGGTTGATGTAAAGCTGGTTGCATCGAGTCTTGCTTACTCATAAAATGCCTTCATTCTTCTGTCTCGCAAGGGGCACTTGAATTTAATATTTATGTAAGCAGTTATGTCAGTTTGTAAGTTTTAGGTATAAACTTCAGGTCTTTTACGTGTAATTACTTTTTATTCATCGTGAACCATAACTAGTTCAAATCCTAGTTGCAGATAAAAAAGAAAAATGTATTTTTGAACAATATCCTTGTGTTCTTTTATTCTCTTGAGAAGTTAAGTTTCTTTACTGTTTAGAAATATACTAGAATCCTTAGGTAGATATCAATTTTGAATTAATTCTCTGGATGTCCATGTCCCTTAGCTTTCATTGATATAGCCATGCTCGGATCAGCTGGTTTTTAGTCAAATGACTGAATTTGGATTTATTATCCTTTAAATCAGTTTTTCTGTTATATGTTAATAACCTGTCTTAAATTCATTAGGGATTGTTTCTCCCTAGCTTGTTTGCATTTCAGTCAGGAGTGTTACACTGCAGCACTGCAGAATAAGATTTAGAGTGTCAAAAATACATATGAAGTGGATTTTAATCATAGGAAAAAAAGGAAAAAATGAACCCAAATATGAACACCTCTGCATTTGTGGACTGCATTTGTAGTTATTTCTAATAAGGATATTTCATGCTTAGTAAGTTGTCACATTTGATTAGCAGTTGAATAGAAAAGCTCAGGATGGACAACTCTTAGCTGTAAGCTGTTTGATACACAGGGACTGGTACACTATTTGTTGGGCTTTGAGGAAAAATGGTTGTCTGGATACAGACTTTTATTTTTAGGTTCTTGATAGTTAATGAGGAGCTAGCCCAAGCTTTTTTCCTGGCCTGTTCAGTTGAAATGCCTTGCTACTATGTAGCATCATTTAAGCCTATCAAATGTAACATAAATTAAGTCAATTTCCAAGCAGGTTACTTTGCATTAAAAGCCGGGAATATATGAAGTTTGTTTCAGTGCTGAATTTGGTGTGGATGGAAATCCAAAGAAGTTTTTGTGTTAGTTCTCAAATACTAGGGAGCAGCCCAGTTAGTATAACTTCTGAAATTTGGAATTTTGTTGTAATGAATTTGAATTGAATATGCTTGGAATTTCTTTGTGTTTGAAGCTCATGCATTTCAAGGGTCTGATTTATCTCTCTTGTTTTGCTGTTTTTTTCTTTTTTTTCTTTTTGTTTACATATAGTTTATGAGGAGACTTTCTTCACATTTAATGATCTGTAGGTAAAATACAGTGAGTTGGAGGAGATGCTTTTGTCCTTATTTCAAACTGTTAATGAGGAGTCTTTGTAGACAGGAATGTGGTTAGTCTCTTGGTCTATACTAGGGCTGACACAACATGTCTTAACACATAGTTTTATCAGAGTTCCATATTCATTTTAGCACTCTGAGCTAAATGAATTGTATTTTAACCAATGAACAACCTCACTCTGAAGTAAATGGAATAACTAATTATTTTCTTTTTTGAGATTTTCTTATGAAACAGTTTAATTTTAAGGATAAAATCTGGCTGAAGGTTTCTTTCCTTTTACTGGAAACCGAAAGACATATGTTTACTACTTCTCTTGGCTTTAGTTTATCTTAGAGGCTGTTTGTGATAGGGACATGTCTTTGTTCATGGTAAACAGAGAAATTCCCAGCTAAAAGCTGTGGATTCTGAGGAGCTCTTTCTGTATACAATTTCCCTTACCCATCCAGTTTCAGACTAAAAAGTCTGAAACTCAGTGTTGGCTCTGAAGTTTTGTGAAACTTGATGACCCCATGGTCACTAATGAAGGGCTCAGGAACAGTCTCTAGAAGTGAGGCATGAGGGAAAGAACTGATTTGCATTTATGAAACTCAGACATAACAGTTTTGCTGTAAAGAAGATGTGTTCCCCTTGGTAATATCCTCTGCTTTATCTACTGAGAATTGGTAAAGCTTAGTGTATGGTCCTGGAAAAATTCAGCTTCCTTTTTACTCTGCATGTTAAATGAAGGTTGTTCCTGCACCATCCTAACCTCTTATCACAGTATGTTTTAAAATTTTTACTCTGAGCAGCTTGGACATGCTCTGCAAGGGATGGTTTTGTTGTGCCCTTGTAAAAGAGTGCTCTTCAAATGTGCATTGAAGATGTGCTTGGAACAAGCCAGGGTGAGTCTTGTTTGGTCAGAGAGCTCCAAATATCTCATGGGAGATGTTAGTCTAAATTGAAAAAGGAAGTAAAAGCTAAATTAGGCAGGCATTTCCAACATTGCTATAAATAGAATGGAAGAATTTAGCTGTACTTTTGCTTGACTGCCTCCCTTCATGGAAGTGCTTCACACTCACAGTACATGAGTATCAGTTGAAACAATTTTGTGGTGGTATCGCTGTTTTTATGGGTAGAGAGGTTGGTTTTGGTTGGGTTTTTTTTAGCTCTTGTACTCTGCTTTATCCAGTTTTCTAACAGTTCATGTCAAAATCTGATCTGGTTTTGGTCAAAAGAAAAGGTATGAAAGTGGCTGTCAGTAACAGATCTCCTTTAATGAGTTCACCTACTTTTAAGTGCAAAAAGTGAAGTAGATTTTATGAAATTGATGGAGCTTGTGTTAAAATGACTGCAGAAGTGCTCTAAATCCATGCATCATGAACTTTCCTTGTTGCTTAAAAAAAGGTAGTTTATAAAGTACTGACACTTTTTTAACCAAAATGACCAAAATGGTGCATGTCACCAAGTACGTTGACATGGAAGGAGTAGTTTCTTGGATTTTGTTACGCTTCTTTCTCCTATTCCTAATGGGAAAAATGAAGATTAGTCTCACTTAGGACTTAGACAGAAGTCATATAAAAATGTCTGGTGTGCAGAGTATTTTGGTTTTTTCAGCATAGAGAAAGATAAAAGCCACGTTGTGCAAAGCTGTTTTCATATAACACCAGGGAGTACAACATTTAGCCTATTTGATCTCTGAGATACCAGCTCAAGTACCCAACTGTGTAAACTTGTGCTGGCCTGTGTGATTTTCTGCCACTCACTTTGTAGGAGAAGGATGATGTTTGATTTTCACTGAATGATAAATATTTGAAGTTTGAGAATTTGCTGCTTTGATCATTCAAATAATTCAGATACTATGTCAGGAGTTTACTTTTTTTCTTTGAGAAAATTCATTATGTGATATAATAGTCAAATAGTCTAAACTGATTTCCTCCTTGGTCTGCTAACTGAGATTTGTAAGGATCTTTTTGCAGCAAGTGCAAAAAAAGTGCACTTTGGGCAAGTTTTTATAATCTTGAGGGTTACTACTTTAGCTTGACCAGCTTCTTCTATAGAAACTTCAAAAAAAAAGTATTCCTCAGCAAACCTCCTTCATGAAATCCGTGTTTTGTTTGTCGCTTATTAAATTGTCTTTGCCTTAATTTTCCCCTCTTTTTCCGCTTTTGTTGGGATGCTTACGTCATTGTTTATAAGCCTTTAAATGAGAGCTACGTTGAGACCTGTTATGCTCTGTGTTGTCAGCTAAAAGAGTAAGTGATCATCTGACAGGACACTGCTGTATGTATTTCCTGAGAGACCCACAGAAAAGTGATATATAGATTATCCATACAAAATAGGAAATACTGCATAGCTGGATTGTAGTATGATGTGTGTGAAGTTTATTCATAGTAAAAATCTTTTTTAAAGCTATCATCTGAGGAGGTTTTCTCCAATAGCTGGGCATTGTGCTATTTATAAGGAAAAGCATTTGCACTGTTTTGTAATAAATAGTACTAATTTTAAAAATCTAAGTAATTTGGATGACTTCTATTTATTTTATCCTAGAAAAGCACCATTTGCAGTAATTTTATATATTAGGCTTTTGATGCCTACTATATTAAAACGAATCCAAATGAGTAATTTTTGCATCTCTATGATGCTGGAAGAACATGATGTAATAATCAAACCATTTTAGAATATGGCTTAAACCTTTTTGGTCTTGGATGCAAAAATTTCCCTTTTTTTTTTCCCTTTATCAGGTTAATTTTGAAAATCTATGTAAATACATGAGAAGCAATAAAATGTGGAATGTTGGTTTTTAACCAGTATACTACAGGGGCAAAAGAACCTGTGGTAGATGCTGACACACCTTTAGACTCTCTTGACAGTCCAGCTTTTTTGTACAACATATTAGCATGGACTCTTGACAAAAGGAAACCTGTTTCCACACACTTACAAGTTCAGGTTTTGGTTGGGTTTTTTCCAGTTAACCAGGCAGCCCAGATTTTTCCACTAGTTAACCAGAAGCTGTAGAGGGTGGTATCTACCAAGAAATGTGTCCTGCCATGCATCAGATATATTCATCTTCATTGGCAGTTTCAGCACTGATGGAGGAAGGCAAATACAGAGGCATAACTCCTTTAACTTAAATACATGCTTCCTGACAGCTCCCAGAGGCATTCAGGAAAAATGTGCTATTCATGCTCAGACATAGATTTTTTCCAGAAGGAAGTCTAATTTCCAAAATCTTGGTTTAAAATGGGAGAGAATGACACATATTCCAAACAACTTTGCTGGAGTAAGACCTTTGAGCTGCTGAAATGAGACAAATATTGAAGTAGGAAAACCTCAGGTCAGATGGCTTTGGTTTTCTCTTATCTTTGGTTTTGTCTATTAAACTGTCTAATTAAAGATGCTGCACTGTTGTTCAAAGAGCAAAGAATGTGAATTACATGTGTGTGATAAATTCCAAAGTAACAAAGGTCTTTGGAATTCTTTGGCTTGAAGATCTGTTCAGTGGGATGTGGTGACGGGAGGTCAGGTTGGTGTTAGCACTCACTGGTTTCAGTTTCACTGTGGTCTACTGTGGGGGTACATCACTACTACAAAATTGCTTTGTGGTGTGTCTTTTAGAATAAAGGGATGTGGAAGGTAAACATCTAAGGAGCACCTAAATTGCACTTGTGTGGATACTCTGTATATTTAGAAGATACATATATTTAGATTCAGAAAGTGTGCTAGAAGTGTTTACTGCCAAAAGGTGCTGTGCGCGAAGTCTGCCTTTTGCTATTTGCTCCTCCGTAATGCAGGATTAAGGAAGTCACAGATGTTGGAAGTTGGCATGGGGTGAGGGAGCTGGAGCTGTTCAGTATGTATACAAGAAAGCTGTGGGGAGACCTCACTGCAGCCTTCCAGCACCTGGAGGGGGCTTGTAAAAAGGAGGGAGAGGGACTTTTCCTATGGGTAGATAATGACAGGACAAGGGAAAATGGCTTTAAACTGACAGAGGGTGGGTTTCAATTGCGTACTAGGAAGAAATTCTTTACTCAGAGGATGGTGAAGCACTGGAACACGTGGTCCAGAGAAGTTCTAGATGCCCCATCCCTTCCAGTCTTCAAGACCAGATTCGATGGAGCTTTCAGCAGCCTGATCATGAGTGACATCCCTGCTGTGGTGGGGTGTTGGACCTAGATGATCTTTAAGGTGCTTTCCAATGTAAACCATTCTATGTTTCTGTGATAGGCACTTTGACAGTATTTGGGTGTATTTTTTGACAGATATCGTCCAAATGCCATACAACCAGATGAGCTAAAATTGAGATTAGGAGTTCCTTGCAGGATTGAGGAGGGTTAGATACTGAAGCGAACCCTAGTTACGTTACAGGCTTACCTTCTTGAAAAGATAGAAGTTGTCTTGCTGTAGGGCTACTGTAGAGTTGTGCACATTGAGGATTTTTTGTTCAGTGGTGTCTGCTATTAACAAAATGGTTTCCCTGTTCCAGTGGGCTGGGCTATGGTAATGTCACTGCACCACTGCTAGCAAGCAGCCAGGTGAGGCATTTGTTGGTACTATGCCTGCATCCAGAGCAATCTGCAAGGATTGGTTGTGTGCTGTTGGCAGTACAACAGCAGCTTGTACATGTGTTTCACAGGCCTTGTTTTAAAAACATGTCTGTTAGCACAACTTGTTTGTTGTTGTATGGAGGTGCAATAGGTACAGAACACTTACAGGTTCTTCAGAGCAGAAAGAGAGGGCTATTAGTACATACTATAACCAAAAATTTACTGTATGCAAAGGCAGATGGCTTGGGCACTATTCCTGTCAGAGACAGAGAACAGTGTGGTACCATTCAGTGTGTATGTGGTGATGAAGAGACCTGAGGGTTAGTATCTCTGGCATCACACACTGATCTCTCAGCTATCTATAAACCATGTTATGTGCCTTCTCTATGCATCTTAAGGTGAAATCACAGGATAAACTCACGTGTGCAGGCTGCTTGAAATACCTTCATGTTTTCAGTAGGATATAAAAGCAGTGTTAAAGCTATGCAATTTTCAAAGTAATTAGTCTTCATCAAAGTTAAAATGTTCCACCTAATGCAGTTCATCATGCTTCCAATCACCCACTATGTGTGACCATTCACACTATAAATATTAAATTGGATGCTTAAGTATTATAATAAATTATATTCATATTTAATATTGTAATTTAATATTAGATACTAATATATTAAATATTGATTTCAATATCAAACCAATGGCTGTCATTCAAAATCAAAGCCTGCCCAACCACCTGTCCTAATGTATTCTTAAACAGCAGTGCTCATATAGGACCCTTAGGGTGCATACCTGCTTTCTCACTTGTCAGAACCTGAAATGGGGCACATCCTCAAATGTTTGCAGCTATGCACTCTGGAAATACTGACAATTTTGAACAAAGAACTATTAATAATTTTATTCATGAATGCGTTGAAATTAGCATGTGATCAGTGAAAAAGAATATTGATTTTTCCCTGGTTTAATTAGGCCAGTGGGTTAAATATTCAAATTGAATGCACAGCTTATGCAAGAATTGTCATGTTAGTTGGCTGATAGATACAGACATTTTTCATCTTTTAATCAAGAATCATCTTTAGAATATGATTCACAGGCTTGTTATTAAGCATGTTTATAAAGATAGGATCAAGGCTCTAAGTTTACAGATACTTTTCAGTGGGAATAATGTGCTAGTGTATGTGTGGGAGCTTATAACTATTTTGAAATAGATTTCATGATAAAATGCTTTTAAAGGGTATGTAGGAACTGAATGTAGAGCAAAAGTATCCAGTAATTTTGGCATGTCTTGCATATTTGTTAGTATTAGGGAGCTGAAATTATTGTTGATTTGTTCTGTTTTGAGGAAGAATTTAGTTTTAAGAGTGGGTGGCAGCTGGGAAATTAATCCTTGGAATGGTAACTAATATATTTTAGATACATTTGTATTGATTAGTATCTTAAGATTTTAGCAAAGGTAGTTCTCTCCTGTTATACCCACTGATAGGTACAGGTAACAGCCATGGGTTTTAGTGTGTTTTTTCCTTCAGTTTTTAAACTCAGTGGAGCCATAGAGTGCTGCTTTAATACAGACTGCTTACATCACTTTGTCCACAACTGGAAAATACTTAAAGTGGAGAATATGTCCATACTTAGTTCCAATGATGTTTTTTGTTAGTAACTGCATGTTGGTACACTGATACTGTGTATCAACAGAGAATTGCATTGTCTTGGGAATGTGTGCAGCTGTTCTTCAGACCAAGATTAGAAGATGAAGTTACGCTGATAAATTGCTGTAGTGCTCTGAATGCTTGCAGAGGTCTAAACGTGTAAGGGAGGTGTAAAACTTGAGTCTAGAAGGATTAGCTGAACGTGCAGAAACTGTGCAAGACGGTTTGGCTCACTTGATTTTCATTATAAACCACCAACTTGAGAATAGGAAAGATGGGCATCCTTCCATATGTCTGTAGAAGGAAGTAATTTCCATTATCCAGCTGGGATGCTATATTTAACTATATATATGAATAAATATACACATTCATATATATGTATTTTTGTGTGGTTTTATATGTATAAATCAGTGAAACTGTAGAAAATCGCGAGGAGGTCAGATGAATTAAGAAGACTGAAAATTTAGGAAACGTTGAAAAAAATTATTTATTTTATTAAGCAAGAAAATAGTAGTTTTTCCCTTGTGTTGAAGTTTTTTATGGCGAGTATAGATATTCAGTCTCCACTGAGAAGCACAAAGGGAATTTATTTTTTTAATATGCATCAGAACATCAGACTTTGGAATATTAATGTAAGAAAACTTGTAACTGTAGAGATGTACAGTAACCACTGAAGGCCAAGGCAGACATTTTGAAAGAACAAAGGATGACTGTAGTGGGGTGGTTGAGTAGCAGTCGCTCACTGGTGCCAAAAGTGGAAGGACTTGTCCACTTCCCTTTTTCCTCTCATTCTTCTTACCTTTGCATGTCAACATATCCTTTTCTTGTTATGGCTTTCACCTGTTCTGGTCTTTTGTGTGATGTTTTTTATCTGGCAGGATAATGAAAAAACTATGCTGTGTTGTGTCACCTCATGTGTTATCCCCGTTATCCCACCACCACTGAAGCCAGGGGTTTTTGTGTGGTTTTTTTTATTCTATTCTGAGAAGTTAGTATTGTTCAGAGAAGTGCACTGTGGCTGACAGAACATAAGCAGTGGAAGTGTGTCAATGTTTGCAGGTAGAGATAGGAATGGGACCACCCTGTTTTGTCATGAGTTGTCATGAAAACATATCCTGTGAGTTATATATCTTATGCATTTGTGTTGGTCTGAAATATGAACTTCTGCCATGTGTTAAACTTGGATGAAGGTCTAGGTAAGTTTAGCCATGGTTTGCATTCAGCTTGAATGCATTTGAAATGAGAATGTTGTATTTACAATCTGTGGCTGGAGCTGTTGAGGCAATATTTAGCAGTATTTTAATGTTAGTCTTTAAAATGTGGTGGGGGTACTTGGCAAGTTTAGATGAAAGCAGTGTTGAAGTCTATCTTGAGAAATCAATTCTCCAGAGGTAACATACCCACACTTGTCATTTCCACAATATTTGTAACTGAAGAAGTTTGAATGATCTTTATGAATATTAAATGAAGTGTTAATGTGGCACCTTCCAGTATGTAGGAATTAAGATAAAGAAAAGAAAAAGGAAGATAGTGTACATAATGGTTTAAGTTGTTCTTCCCTTATTTTTAACTTCTTTTGCTGTTTCATTTACTAATGCTTTGTTTGTTGAGGAGTTTTGGTAGACACTACTAATGTTTTTCAGAGAATTCTTATTGAAACCAGTTGTTCAACTGAATTAATTTTTACTCTATTTTTTGCAGAAAGTATATTAATTAGTTTTTGCAGTTCTCAATCAAAAGTAGTAAGTTAATCAAAGTGTTGCCATATGAGAAAAATGTTGAGTTAAAAGATACCCGAGGCAGTAATGCTGAGTTCACAGGGTTACTGATAGAGGTTTAAAGTAATTTCTAAGAATTCCAATTAGAAACAGCGGTTATAAGTAGGAGAGAAAACATGATGGTCTCATTTGAATTGGAAGAAAAAGGCAAGATGTAGCTTGATGAAATGAAAATATAAACCTTTGGCTATAGAGCAACATTATAATAAATCTTCTTTCTGCATTTCTTTTCCTGCTTATCTAATATAAATTAGATTAAATCTTAGTTCTTTTTAAACATGGAAAGCTCAGAATAGAATGAGACTTCTCATATTTCTTTAACTCTTCTGTAAATTTTTTCCTGAATCAGTGCAGGTAGCTGTTAAGATGCTGCTTACATGCAGAGAAAGAATTCTCAGTGGGAATTTTTATTGTTATTTTAAAAATGTGTGGTCCAGATTTCCTTGTCCACTTTCTCAAGGGGACTTTGGTAAAACCATGTAGCAATCGGATGTAGTAAACTACTTGTAGTAAAGTGGTTTGTACAAATGGGTTTATTCAGAAGATAAACAAACCTAAATTGGGAACAAATAGTGTTTATGGCATGTTTTGTTTTAAACTGCAAATGTAGGTATTTTCTGTTAATTTGGAAAATATTGAAGTACTTACTCAGTTTTCAAATACATGCTTGTTATATAATATTCTTCAGATTAAATTCAGCAGATTAAATGTCCTTTAGTGAGTGGCTCAGAATGAAATTTAGCATCACTGTTTCGTTTGATCTCTCCAGTATGTCATTTGGAGTATCCTTGTTTTTGCACAAGCTTAATTTTTGGTTACCAAATGTATTGTTTTGAGGAAGAAATCTTTTTTAAAAATTACAGTTTTACCTGTTTGCATTAATGTTCAGGATTATTCTGAGTATTATTTTTAGACAAATTGCTTGGTTCTATAATGAAAAATGCTTGTTTACATCCAGGAACATTCTAATCCTATTTCCATATTTAAATAAGGACATCACCTGTGGAAGAAGTGGGAAATTATTTAGAAAGTTACCATATGCTTGGATTAAGTTAGCTGCTTTTAAAATGTCAGTTGGAATGTGTAGAATCCGATCTGAATGTGTCAGGGTTTGTAGTTATCAGAACTGTTAATCTGTAGAAGTAGATTTTAATTATAGATTTTACAGAAAACCTTTTACTTTTGTTCTTATTTTTGTATTTCTGATTTCTTGAAGTTTTTGTAAGTGTCCTTTTATGGCACAGTTAAGTCCTCTGAGTATTTAAATATTAGAGAACACTGTCTATATATGTTCTAGAAATGTTTTCAAAGCACTTTGTTAGAATAAAATTGGTATGTATTTGTGAAGTCATTTAAATTTTGTTAATTTTGTAACTGGATAAAATTAGAGCACACTCTTGGTAGTCATTGTGTCAAGGTGAATAGAAAAATTAACCTCCATAATCCAAAATATCTGTTGTCATCTGTAGCCAGTTGAAAAACTCTACTCGATACTTTTTTATTGAAGTTTTGAAAATAAGGGACTACCTTGACTTGCCAATTATTCAAGGAAGGAAGATGATGTGTTATAGAAATTTGAAGGAAAAAATACAACTGGGAAAAATATCTAATATACAGAGGTTAGATATTTCCAATATTTTTTTACATTTCATGCAAACCACTCTGGTTAAAAAGACACTTCTAGTTCAGTAAATAACAAAATAAAAATGGACCATGAAAAACTTTGTTGCTGCTAAGTTCAGTTTCTTCTTCATTTAAGATCTGCTGACATATGTTACATTACTGTAATTGGAACATGCTTATTTCTTTAATTTTTTTTTCCCCCCTCTTCTTCTCAATAACCCGTATTTTTCCCCTCTTGTAAAGCTTTCTCATTGTCTTTCTGGGAAGGAAAGATGTGGCAGGCTTTCCCAGAACCTGTAACAGGGCTATTTAAAATCTATGTGGTCATATGGATCACAAGCTCTTTAAGGGTAGGCAGGGGAATGTTGATCTTAAACCTACAAAATTTGTTTAGAAATAATAAAAGCTTGCTGTAACTGTGTTCCCAACAAAAAATCAAAGGAAGGAATTTTTTGTCTGGTGGCTGACTTCTCAATGGCATAAAACCAATAATTTTTCATATCATTAACCAATTTGATGTGAGCTTGCTGACTTCTGATCTTTGAAATTTTCCACCGAATTCCTAAAGTTGTCAGTGTTAACTTCTGCTACACAATGTGTCATTGCATGGGAAACGACATGCAATGTCATTTGCTGCTTTCTCACCTATCCTTTGGAAATGTTTTAGCTGTTTAATAGATTTTTTAGATTCAGCCATTTGCATTTGGATTAAGATTGCTCACCAAATGAGGGAGCAGCTCTGTTCAGTGATCAAATATTTGTGTAGAACAAGAAGAAAATAAGACCCTAACATAGAGGAAACTGGTATAATTTGAAAATCATGATAGGAATTGAAATCTAGGCAGCCAGAAAAGGAGTTTGAGTATTGACAGTGTAGATAACCATGTCTTTTCCATTAGTATTTTATTTTTGTTTCAGCTTTTGGGTTGAGACACCAACATTTTTCCCACTCATTTCCAAAAGTATGATAAAATGAAAGTGTGTCAACTTTGAAGGTTTTGTCTTGTTGAGAAAATGATTCCTTAGAGAAAAGCAAAATAGCCCTATATCAGTAATTATTAAATCTTTTCCTCATATCTAAAAATTGTTTTGTATGGCCTTGGGTGAAAGAGGAATTGATCATAAGCAGATGCACACTCTTAAATAAAATTATCTTAAGGATAGACACTGTCCTGTATTCCAACACTGTGAGTAGCCACAAGTGTTCCCTTATGAGTGGAGTGTCAGTCATTAACATGTTACCTCTTCAGTTTGAAAGGTACTAAATTAATTGTGTTCTTTTGAACTCCTCTATGTGGGCATAAGTTGTGTGAAGATTAATTCATGCAATAAATTGTTGATATTTCCTTTTGTATTTAAAAAAAGAAACAAGTTGCTGTGTTGACTTCAATTTTAAATTTACCAGTTGAGTGAACATGATCACTCATGTGTATTGGCTTGTGCTTTGGATCCACCAATATGTATTTAAATATTATTTTATTATTCTTGTATTTTTTAACTGAAGAATGTAATGTGTGTAGCTCTTGGCACTATCTGCCTACTCATGTTGGATGATGAATAGTTCAATTGCTTACTGAAAGGATACTGTCTCTCCCATTATATATATTTTTTTAATGGTACAACTATCAATAACTTGCAGGATCTAACCAATTACTTGCTTATTCTAGGTAGTGTCTGCGGTGTATAAGATGAAAAACCAATAGCTAACAAGATGGATATCTGTCACAGTTGCTTGAACCTATTTTGAAGTAACTGGGGTATGGGGCACACTGTCTGGCCTGGAAGATCTTACTCTTGTAAATATTTTCAGGCTGATACTTACAAATAAAAATATTGTTCAAAATGAGAGATACAGGCAAACCATTGGAGATACTCAGGTACTGCATGTACATGATGTAAATCTGGCTTATGTTCAGTGTGCTTGTCAAGTTACCACGAATGACACAGCAAACTGAAACTAAAACTGTTAACAAAAGCTATTCTCGACCCTGTTCTTTATAATCTTACTGTGAATTAATATGAGTAAGATTCTGGGAAAAGAAATCATAAAGACTCATTCAGGATACCTTGTGGTTCTTTTTTCGTGGGGAAGGAAACCAGCTTTTTATAATTTAGTCTTAGCAGGCTGCCTGGTGCAGAACGAGGTGCTGTACAAGGAGTTAGGTCACAGGCACATGCTGAAAGCACATGCATTCTCTGGGGTACTTTGGGACTGATGCCTTTGATGCTTTATTATCCAGCCTGACTTCCTCATGTTTGCCATAGGTCAAGACTCATGATCTCTTACCGTGGGTTGGCTAATCCACATTTACATGCCTAGTGTGGAGTAGATGGCATACTTTATCATCATAGCCTTGTAGTAACTGCTTTTTGTAGGTGATTGCTGCTTCTTGTGTATGAATCTTCAGTCTTGCTCTGCTTTTACTCTACTTTGCACCTTTATACTTCTTTCACCTGGTAACTATGAATAGCATAAGGCAATGAATCACTTGTTCTTTCCTGTAATGAAGGCTGAATGGTTGAAAGGCTGTAGAACTCTTGGTTGGGAGTTGGGAGCATATTATTTTTGTAAGCCTGAGTATTGTACTGTATGTTTTGCAGTAGTTAACTTGAACAGGGTTAGGCAATATGCTTGCTTTGGTACAGGTGCAGTTGCAAATCTTCAAGTGATGCTGAAATGTCTGTTGGCCAGATCTTTGTTATGATTCCTTGCAAAACCCTTGCCTTGGTAGAAGAAGACCCAAACAGAACTGAATTGTGTGAAAGTCATTTGGTGGTGAAAGTTTTAACTGTTATAACAAAAATAAAATCTAAACGCTATTTAAAAACAAACTTACAAGTGTTTTCTTGGAAAATCTAGTTTTGCCTCTGAAACCTCTGCTGAAATTTGGTACATGATTTAGTGTAGGTAAGTAAATGGTGTTCTCAAAACATATTTTGTCAATCACTTAAAAAAGTGTAAGGTTTTTGATCTTTAGGAATACCTGTTGGACTACTCTTTCCGACTTCAACTTACTTTGTTAGTCACTTCACTGGTTTTGCCTGCCTCCATTCTCTCTTTCTGTAGAAGTTGCATAAATTTGTAAATTGTTTTAGATTGGAAGGGATCCCAGGTTTTGTAATGAACCCCAGCTTTCAAACCATGCTGAACATTAACAGATCTGGCTGTTTACAGGCTCTGGTGCCTGACCATTTCCTTTTGCTTCTCATCCCTTTTCTGTGAACCTCCAAGAAATACCTGATTGAGGGTTTCTCTGCCTCCAGCGTTCTGTTTTGCTGGTGGAGTAAATTCACCTGCTTCAACCATTTCTTGCGCATCATGTGCTTTACACACTGGGCAACCTGGTAGCCTTTCCCTTAGCTGTCCCCAGCCACATCCATGGATGTGACTGTGCATTTGTTGCTGTCTAAGCTTCCTCATGTGAGCCTCCCAGCCAGCTGCAAACTTAAGATTCTTGTTGCTAATTGCTGCCTTCTTTGAAACATGGAATGACATTTGTTATCTAACACCTGTATGCTGTGTGTCTCATGCTGTGAAAGTTTTAACAGATTTTAGAATTGCAGAATTCTATGATTTTAGGTGGTTTATTTCCCAGGAGAGTTTCTTTTTCTGCTGTGAGGTATTCTGGGCCTCAATGCAGAAGGTCGACACAAAGTGATTTTCCTTTCTGTAGTATTGATGGGAGTAACTGTTCAATTTTTCTCCTTGACTCCCATGACAAGATGATCAATGAAACAGGCATCACTCTTTCTCCAAGGGTTATCCTTTGTTTTCTTGATTATTTTGTTTGTTTCTAGTTTTGCTCTAAGATGCAAGCTGTTCCCCTTAGTGCTGTACCCTTTGGTTATACACCTGCCTGTGGTATTGCTCATAGCATTTCCAGTAAGTAGCAGTCTAGTGATACGTTGCTTTGGGGCCCTTAGGTTTCCAAACACATAGCTAGTATTTTCATAGGTGGGTGTGAGACAAGTTGTGTTAAGCGTAGGATGTGAAAATAACTATATATTTGTTCCTCTCCTTTAATGAAGGGTGTTTGTGGGAATAGGATAAATAAGAACACTGTATATGCATTGTGGGATGTAGTGCAGGAGTGTGGGATGAAGGATACCATCTTTTGCTGTCTGTACTATGCTGCTTATAGTATAGTTAGCACAAAAATTGCTGTTCTAATTTGGGTGTAACTGTGTAAATATTTGTTTACCTATTTAGCATTGGTCATGAAAATACTTTCAAAAGAAATTTCCGAGAGATGTAACTTTTCTGAGATGTGTATGGTGTAGGTACTTTGAGGTATTAATACATACCAGATTGTTGTGCATCTGTTCAGTCAGTATTTTGGAGACAGAGAAATCACATGTTTTACTAAATTTAGTTTGTAGTAACTGTAGTATTGTAGTGACTCCCTTGTTTGTGTTTGCAAATTTACTTCCACTGAAGGCTGGAGTTGCCTCTGTACTGCTCTTCTTGCCTATGTTCTCTTCCAGTTGGTCACTGGTTCCTCATAATGTGCTTGCACTTTCTCCCTCTGCCCCCTCCAGGTTCATTCATATACTTTTCACAGAAACACTCATCAGTCCTGTGAGGGATGATTTTCTGAGGGTTACAGAGCCCATTTTCTTTTATATACTGCAGCAGATAATAATTTCAAAGTTCAGTGGCATTTCAGAAAACATTTCTCCCAGCACAAAATATCATCTACACTGTATATTTATTTGGGGTGGGGGTCTTTTAATGATTTTAGATAGCGAATTTTCAAGCGCCACCTCTTCTTTTGTATTTTTTATTACTGTTGATCTGTTGGCAAATGTTGCATTTAAGAATAGAAATTCTCACTTTCTAATATGCACTTGCGCCTCTTATGCCAAAACATATGACTTGACATCCAGTGATGTGTGTGCCTTTGTATGTAATGTATGTTCCTGCCAGATAGCCTTGCACGAAACTGCTTATGTTATTATTTAGGAGGGAAGACCTGAAGGTGAAGAAGCTGCAGGGCTTGGTTTTGATGATCCAGTTCAGAGCACGTCTCTTGCTGAGTAATATCCTGGCATTGTCTTAACAGCCCCAAATCATCATCCAGTAATAGACAACCGTGACTTAAACATGAGGTCATGAATGCCTGTAGTCATCACAATTTTACTTGTAGATAAAAGAATGTTTATCTCTCCATCTCATTACATTTATGAATGTGGAAATCATTTCCTGCTGGCTTCCTTTAATACTTGAACATGTAAATAGCAGCTTTTTCAGTTCTGACCATATTAGTTCAGAGTATGTGGTAGCTGTGCTTACCTGCTGCTCTGGCTGAAGGAAGGTCCTGTCTTTCAGGAGTCCTTCAAGGTGGATGATTGTTCATAGGAACATATAAAACTGCCTTCAGAAGTGAAATGTTTGCCTTCAGATTAATTAGGTGTTTCCATTATGCCTTGGTAGTCCTTAGACAGGAAGGCATAGGGCATTATGAAGTCTTGATTTTTATTGAGTTACAGCCCTTGACAGGGCTGTCAGTTTGAGTGAAAATTGCTGGTTTATTTTTGGAGTGGTAATAGTAGAAAAATTTCATCACTACTATGTTGCATTAAGTTAAGCTTCATATTAAAGAATAGCGAGCTGTATTATCATATAGTTGTTTCTGTTGTATTTGTCAATAGTGTCATGATCTTAAGTCATCCCTTCCTTCATCAGCCTTTGGAAATAAGTTACTGGATGATGATATATTGTTCTGCTGGTTGTACTGAAAGTATAGCTCCCCATGTTTACATAGTAAACAGTAGTAAACAGCCTGGGACAGTAGTCCAGGCTGAACAGAGATTGGAAAGCTTTGTTTTAGCTAGCCAACCTCAGGTCTTGTGCTCCTAACCATCTTTTTGGTTAATGATCCAACTTTGTTTCAACTAAATTAATCTGTCAGCTTCTGGCATTGTTGCTAGAGGCTCCTTTTTCCACTCAACATTTCCTCTGCCCTTTTGAAGGTGTTGATTGCATTGTATCAAGACTAAGTAGTATTTGGATCTTTTATTACTCACTTTGAACCAGTGCTGGAAAGTATTTACTGATCCATTAAGAGGCCAGAAATCTGAGATTACAGTTAATTCTAGTCATAATCTTCCAGTAAAACTTAATTAAGTGGTACCATGTAATAATTATTTTGCTATTTAATGCTTTAGGTGTTTGAAAGCTGAGAGTTGTTAGTCAGAGGTAGTGTAAGTCATTATAGTACTTCTGTTCCAGGGCCTTCTAAGGCAGCTGCAAAAGCAGTTGAATCTTGGCAGTGAGCAGAGTGAGCTTTGTATTATTAAGTTCTGATAGACCAGAGCCATGCTGCTTTTCAATATTTATTTTGCTGGAAAGGCCCTCAGTTTTCGTGAAAAATACTACTATATAAAATGAATGTACTGATTTTTTGGGAAGCATTATTGATCTTCCTTCACAGAACTGTTAATAACAACAAATTTTTTGTATTGCAGATTTAATCCAGTGCACGAATGAGATGAATGTGAACATCCCACAACTGGCAGATAGTTTATTTGAAAGAACTACCAACAGTAGCTGGGTAGTGGTCTTCAAATCTCTTATCACAACCCATCATCTAATGGTGTATGGAAATGAGGTAATACAAAAAAGATGTATTATTTTGAGAATTTGCAGTCCCTTATTCCTGTAAATGTCACCTAAATGCTTCCAGTAATTTTTTTTGTAAGACAATCTTTGGGTTTGCCTTTTTGGATCCTACTCTGAATGAGCACAGGTCTCATTTTCTGTTTGTCTCTGTTGTTTCTACTTCTAAGTGTGCAATTCTAGGATAAAAAGTAGATGTCCCAAATGCTGAGGGTACTTTTTTCCTATGTTCATATTCTAATGGTGAAAGAAAAAAACCCAAGTAAAACTAACTCGCATGGGATTCTACAAGCTGAAAACGGAAGCATTTTTGCCTTCATGCCGTAGCTAACCCTCTGGTCTTTTCTCCTAGATAACTTGATTCTAAATTAATTTCTACCATCACACCCTAATCTTTTACAATGAAAGCAAATGTGTGCCTATGAGTTGGCTTTGAGGGTCACCCTAGGACAGGATGAAATAACATCAAACTGTTAACAGTTGAACAGTTTAACAAACATAACCCCAAGTTACACAAAAAGGAATAAACCTGTTTTGTCTCACAATTTTAATTCCTATGGGGCCTTATTCTTTGAAATATCAAGCCAAGCATAGCAGCAGCTTGAATGTTTTGCCTTTAAAAAAACCAAAAAAAAAAATATTTCTAAGGCTTTCTTAGAAAATGTTTGTAAACATTGCTTTTTACTGCAAAATAAGGTAAGCTATATGAACTTTGGAATTGAGATAGTTTTTGCAAAATACCAACATTTTTAATTTGAGGTTGCATTCAGAGGAACTGCTTCCTCTGACTGACTTGTGTGGGTTGGAGGGAGAGGTTAAGTTTTTAAACATATACTGCTTTCACTTACAGGTTATTGCTGGTCTGGGTGAAAATCTAATCTGTGAAGCTAACTAAGCCACAAGAGGGCAAACTTCTGTTGTTGGCTTGAAGCTTAAACTTTTTCATTGGAATGGTTGGCACTTTTCAAAACACAATCTATACACCTTGTACTTTGAGTCATATGAATTTTAAACTGATATCAAAATAGTTCATAACAATTAAATCTATTTCATGAGACCACAGTCTGAAATACTTTCCATTAAGAATAGAATTTGCAAATTTTGCTTGCCAAATATATTGCAGAAGCATTGAGGGTAAGATTTGTGCTCAAAATGAAATTTTTCACAGTTGGAAATAGTACTTGAACAATGACAGTGCAAACTTATTATAGCACCATTTAGATGGCAAAGGACCTTTAAGATCGAGTCCAGCTGCTAACTCAGCACTGCCAAGCCCACCACTAACCCATATCCCCAAATTCCACGTCTGTGTCTTTTAAATACCTTCAGGGATGGTGCCTCCTACTTTGGCTTAATTCCTTTATAAGTAGGTACTGAGTGCCTTTACTCTTCTCCAGTCTTCATATGTAACCTGTGTATGCTAATGACAGTAATGAAGTAGTACATGTTACACTAATCAACACTGTTTCTGCCTTTTGTCAAAATGTTTCTTGCAACTGAAGGATTGGCATATTTTTGTAGCAGCTCTGTACAATTTTTTTTTCCTATTAAATTGTGTCAGTGATCTGAAATGTGTCTTTACAAGATGAAAATAGCATCACTCATCTTGTGAAACATAATTTGTAATTAAGTATAATTAGAAGTATTGTGACAGTGTTAATGCTTATATGAATTGTTATTTTTGATATTTGATTTATAAGCAAACTAACACTTACATCACCTATTTTCATATTTAAGCTAAGTACCATTACAATTGTATGCTGAGCAAAGATGACTTAGCTAATTAGTAATATTAAATCAGTTGTTATAAAATTGAAGTCAGTGAAACAACTATGAGCATGTAAAATGAGAATGTATTTGAAGAGACTTTTTCAGAAATTCAGAGTTCCAGATTCTGGCTTAAAATAAACTCCAACTAAATGAGGCCTTCATACAAAATGCTACTTGGATTTTTTCACAGATTTGTGCATAAAAATAACTAGCTTACTTCGACAACTTAGCTGGTTTTGTAGTAGTTTCCAGATTTGAAGTCAGTCTTAAGGCATAAAAGCTGAATTTTGTAACCTGGATAAAAAGTTTCTAGTATTGTTGCTGCAATTCCTTCTCCTTGGTAATGCAGTAAAAGTATTCAATTTTTCTCTTTGATGTAGCGTTTTATCCAGTATCTGGCGTCCAGAAACACATTGTTTAATTTGAGCAATTTCCTAGACAAAAGTGGATTGCAAGGTAAGGTGTCTTTGCTGTTCCTCAGCACATGACTAACTTTTAATGAGTAAAAGACAACTTGGTTACTCTAACGAACCCTGTCATTTAGTAAGTAACTTTTCTGTCCATTTTACCCCAGGCTGCATTTCTTAAATAAAATGCTGTAATGGTATGGCGGGAGCTGTCTGCTGGAAGACCATGTTGCATCTTGTATAACAGGCATACTTAAAGGCTTCTGACCTCTTTAGCAATATGGATCTCAGTATTCCTCTTATTTCTATAGAGATAGACTTCTCCAAATGAGGCAATTTTGATTATTAATTTTTTAAAAAATGCATAATATGTACATATATCATGTCAGTGAGACAAGAACCATATCTAAAAAAAAATTAAAGTTACGTTTTTGGGAAATTGATCAAAGACCATTCCATTTATCTTTGAGACTAATTCAGTGGGCAAATAAGTGTTTCTCTGGTTCAGATTTTTCAACTGAAATAGTCTTCCAAATTGTTATGCTGCAGTACAGTGTGGTTCTGACCATACCTGTAGCTGGCATTGTTTTTTCTCCTAAGATGGTTCCTTACTTTGCCTCTTATATACTTCTGATCTTTGCCACAAGTCTGCTAGAACAGGCAGCCAAAGTGGTTGCCTGAGGACAGAAACCTTGTCAGTTATAACCAAGGCTCTACCGAATTGTAGTTTTTTTGAGTTTTAACTTCTATGGTCTCAGCACAGACTATGAACAGATCTTCTTCTTAGTCTGTACCCCTAGATTGACAGTTATCAAAATATTTCCTATCACTGCTGTCTTAACAGAGAAAAGTTTCTGTCATATTATGGTGTTTCCATCAAAGCCTTTTTTTTTATATTCTGTTGCAAATGAGACAATGTGTTGTGGAGCTGATGTGAATGCCTTTGTGAATGCATAATTTTTTTGATAGTAATTTCTATTGTAGTATAAAAGAACTTGCATAAAAATTACTTTGTTTTGCTTGTGGAAGTGATTTCCTTAGGAAGTCAAGTGTAAACTTTTACATAGTTGAGGTTGTCTAGATATTTGTGGTATTGTCTGTTTGATTTACACGGTGAATACAGTGACGTACACAGTTATTTTCAGATTATATTTTTGCACAATTTTGCATAGTCAATGGAACTTTCTTGTGCTAATATTTTGCACTTTATTTTGAGTAATATTCTTGTTCTTTGATTAGGTAGGTAATAAAACCCTGAAACTTATTTTTTAGGTTATGACATGTCAACGTTTATCAGGCGGTATAGCAGGTATTTGAATGAAAAGGCAGTTTCCTATAGACAAGTGGCTTTTGACTTCACAAAAGTAAAAAGAGGGTAAGGACTGCATTTTGTTCTACTGATCTTGAGGTTTTGTCGTATGTCCTGTAATTCTAGTGAAAAGTACTGATGTTAGCTCAGGCTTAAAACAGACAATTATGACTCCTTTTCTCTTTTGAATATCTCCCATGGCACTCAACTGCCCAATAATGTATATTGCAAAAAATATTTTACTTCAGTTGTTTTGTCTTTAAACATTAACAGTTTATCTTGTAATTTTTTATCTTTAAACATTAACAGTTTAATATAAAGGAATGAAAGATGGTATACATGGAAGTCTATATAAAAAAGTAGAAGTTTGAACAAATCTTTCACAATAGATTATATACTTTGCCTTTTATGTAATATAGAGGACCATGGAATTTATTTGTGCTCGTAGCTCTGGAAGGTTTAAATGACAGGTGAAACACCTTTCAGTCCTTCCTGGTGTTTCTCTGTTCCTGTCACAAAATAACTGTGTGAAGTTTACTACCTTTGTGAAGGTAGTGTAAATTTGTACTTTTAATAGTATGTTACAGCAGATCCTATGCTGGGTTGGTTGACAGGAATTCAAATTTTCCCTGGAAAATGTGCTCATTTAAGAGAAATGAGTTATTTTGAGACTATGTACCTGTTCACATGTAAAATAACACAGTGCAGAACACCAGTAGTTTGGTAAATTACATGTTATAGTGAATGATGGAATTAATCTGGAGCTCTTCTTTGGGAAGGCTGGAGAGAAGGTACCAATCACAGTTGAGTCTTTCCATCTTTGTCCATTATCTTTTTTTATGGTGCTTTATAAGGTTTAAAAGCATAACACTAGTTTTACATTTGAATTTCTTATATCATCCATATAGGTGATATATATTGAAACTAAAAACTTAACGTTTAATCCACAGAAATCTGAATTTAATACTATTGAATGAATTAATTGTAGTAATGGGCTGTCTGATGATATTTTGCATTAATGTAGTAAAGGCATTTGGAGTGGGCCTCAGAACACTGTCCAAATCCTTTCTGCCTCCTTGCTAAGACTGTAGAGTCCATTTTGGTTTGAAGTGTGACAGTAAAGTAAAAGGAGGATGATTTGGGCTCCTTTTGCTCATTCTGCCTTTGGAATTGCTTGGATTGCCATCAACACAAAACAGTATTTTCCACACCTAAGATTTGTGTGTGATAAGGTGGCTGCAGTTGCTCTAGAGAGATACACAATTGTTTTATCAAGTGTTTTAGGTCTAATGAGGTGAATTATTTAGCCTGCACCATGTGCCTGGAGGTCCTTCTTTGAACCAATTGGAATAACTGTTCTGATGGCAGCAATCTGCCTTTTCTGCTCCATTCTACTCATGGCCCTCACACCCATGCTCTGCCCCATTCAGTTTCTTGCATTTGCTGTTTGCTGTTAGGAGTAAATATACAGCACAAGTAGAGAGCTGGAAGCAGCATGCTCCCCACTGCTTTCCAACCTGGAGAACAGCCACAAACTGCTCTGTGTAGATGCACTATGAGATTTGCTCTTGCAGGAAGCATTTGGTTTGCTCTGTGCATGCTGATGAACTGCAAGGCTGTCTGATTTGTCTCACAGAAAGCAGTTGTTTCATGTCACTGAGGGGATTTAGTCTCTTCCTCAGCTGTTGCTTTTCTTGGATATTTTTGGTATTCATTTGATGATTTTTTCAAATGTGCAGCCAATCTTAGTCTATTCAATCTGAGCAATTAATATACAAGCAAATGTTGGTGGTCAGCCATTAAAAGGAAATTTCATGTAGTCTCTAGAATCTTTCTGAAAAAGCTTGAAAAACATACTGCTTCATTTTTTTATTCTTTCTTACCTCTTTAAGTTGAAAAGAATCCAAACTGACACAAAATAATAACTGGATGATTGGAAAAAGAATACATTAAAAATTGCTTCAAAAATAATCTTTGGAATTTTTTTTTTTGTTACCTGATGCGTTGTAGCTCTCCTATACTTCTAAACACTATCAGTTTCATTTTCTCTGAGTAAAAATTAATCTTGGAGTCATATTTTGACCAAATAAGTTGTTGTCTTTCTGTGCTGCAGTTATTACAATTACATTGGCTAGACACCATTCCTAAACACCACAAGGATGGCTTTGTATGGCAAAGACCTAAATGGTTTCTCTGATGACCTGATATATTTTCTGTTGTTTCTCACTAACAATTTCCTTCAAAATTCATGTGAATTTTCTTTGGTTTTTTTTTTTTTTCTCACAACAGGGCTGATGGAGTGATGAGAACAATGAGCACAGAAAAACTCTTAAAAACTGTACCAATTATACAAAATCAAATGGATGCACTTCTTGACTTTAATGTAAGTTTAGCAGCATGTACATTTCTAACATAACATCAACTTGTTGTACAAACATGTAAAATAAGCCAAGATTAAATGTCTTGCACATGGTGCACTTGCACCATGTTATCTGCACAGCTTAAAGAGCACAAATCATTTTGTTCATTGTTATACCCCCAAGAAATCAGAAAAAATAGATACAATGCTTACTGGAGAGAATACTTTGTGCTAAATTATTGTGTTTTTATTGTGTACCTTATGTAAGAATTGCTTGTTTGTTGAAAAGCTGATTATTTATGCCCTCTGTCTTTTAGTTATGTTAGTTAACATTAGCATTGGTTAACAAAAATGTCTGCCAAAATGATTTGATTTAATTCTGTGATGAGAGAAACTGTTGCTTAGTTATGGTGCTACTTTCTGCTATCAGCCAATGAGATGATTGGAAAGCCTGTCATGCGATAGTGCGCTGAAGTTTAACTAGAGGTTTTCCAGTAAGAGATCAATCCAGTTCAATTAACTTTTTCTCTGATCTTCCTAGGTTAATAGCAATGAACTTACAAATGGTGTAATTAACGCTGCCTTCATGCTCCTCTTCAAAGATGCCATTAGACTGTTTGCGGCATATAACGAAGGGATTATTAACCTCTTGGGTAAATACAACTGCTTTCTGCAATGCTCAGCTCTGGGGGGAAGCTCAGTGAATGATTCACAAGAGCTGCTCTCTTGAGAAACTGAAACAGTCTTACTGTAAAACATCAAAATTTTACTGTTATTTCCAGTGTTTATCTGTGTAGTTGCATTTGACATTGCTTTGTACTCAGGGATAGGTAAAATCTGAAAGCAAAGTCCATCCAAGATTTTATTCATCTAATTTTTTTCTTGCTCTGCTTTGTTAGGGATTTTTGTGTACATTGGTTTTCGGTTTGATTTTTTTTTTTATTTTGTCTTATTGAACTGCATGGCAAACCTGAATTATAATATTGATGGTAGTTGGGGATTTTCTTAAGAAACAGTTTGTGTTTCCTAGTAAAGGAATCAGTTATGGTCAGTTGCAAATCTGCAGTCACAACATCAGTGATTGCTTGGCTATTGAAATTTCAATGTTGCTTTATTTCCATGATGGGTTGTCTTATATTCCTAGAGCATATCTTATATATTAAGGAGAATTAAAAATTCAGGGTTAAGGCCCTTTCACTTGCACATACTGAAGATAAAGGGGAGCATAAATTTCGGGAAGAATTAAGTTGAAAGTAATTGTTGACTTACTTGATTTTGTTGTAGGCTGGGATTGGATGAAGCTACCTGATTGCTGTCATTACCCAGCAAAATGAAAATGCTTGCAAAATCTAGAATAAGTCAGTAAGGGACAATCTGAAGTCAGTCAGTCTTCCAGTGTGAGACCCCTGTCAGCTTCCTTTCCTTTGATAAGTGGTAATATGCACTTGCTTTCAACTTATGCTTTGAGTGAAGCTTAATAAAAAGGAAGAAACAGGCCTTGAAAGGGCTTTTTGGAAGAGGAGAGGGACCCTCTTGCTTTCAGCACTGGTGTTTTCTAATCAGTTGTACTTCACTGCACCAGACCATAATAAGAGGCATCAGTTTGTCAGAGAAGATCCAAATCTTGCCTGATATCTGGCCACTGGAATAGAGTAGATATTTGACTACCAGATTGTAAAACTACCTTTTTTTTTTGTTTGTTTGTTCTTCTTCCTGAGAAGATGAGTTTACATTTCTTTGAGTGACCTATTCTTAAACTTGATTGTCCTCTTCAAGGTGGTTGTGCTTTTGAGGTATCTAGTACCTGCAAGGTAAGGTGTAATTGCATGCATGGAACCAATAGCTCACATTTGACAGAGCTTTTGCAATTTGGTGCAAGTTAGACATAGTGACTTCTGCAGTTATCATAATAACAGATCTGCTGGTATTTTCTGTTTGTCTTAGTTTATATGCATTTACTTTGCATATCCTTTGCAAATCTTGATTTCTTATTTAATGCAAATATTCTTACTGTTTCTAGAAAAATACTTTGATATGAAAAAGAACCAGTGCAAAGAAGGCCTTGATATATATAAGAAGTTTCTCACTAGAATGACACGGATCTCAGAGTTCCTTAAAGTTGCCGAGGTAAACTTAAGTCAATCAACTTAGCTGTTTGTTTGAAACAGCTTGTAAAATGCTTATTTTATCATAAAACAGATGCTTCTTCCTTCCTTATTTGCTATCCTCTTAAGGGTAGTCTTGTTCATCTCTACCCTGATGATAAGTTCATTTGAGGACTGTATTGGAAAACCTGACTGTGGAGTGCTTATTGGTTTATCTTTTACTTGAGGAGAGTATATTAATGTGCATTTTAAAATTTCCTTGGTTATGGAATACTTGTGAGCTTTCTTTGAAGAATAGACTTGCTTTAAACAAACAAAGGAACTTCATGGTGATCTGCTTTCTATGATTCTATCTGTATTCTATTTTGAAACCCACAATTCTACCAGAAGTTTTAGATGAAATAACAGCTTCTGAAATAAGCAACTGAGACAACCAGATGAACATGGGATTTGTTCAAGATTTCTTGCTGTAGGTGTGCTCATAGAGGGAAAAGCAATTACCTTGCAAAAAGTTTAGTTTGTGGGTTTTTTTAAAAAAAAATGTTTTGTCTGTTGCCTTCTTGCTTCTAGAGCACTGCTAAATTGGTGTCCTAATATTATGGAATTGCTCAGTTGAGGTGTGCTCCTCTTCTTGTTTTTATTTCCTTGGTATTCTTATATCTCAACAAAAATATAAGCCTTCAAGCTTGGCTTGCTGTCTGTTCTGACAGTGTCTCTGTCAGAGATACTGCCTTCAGCTGGTAAGACCATCAACTGAAGTTGAGAGTATTGATCTTTCTCTTGTAACAGTATATGTCCTGCTGCAAACGTACTAAATTTCATCTGCATTTTGGAAAAATGTTTCTTTAAAAAACTTCATTGATGCTTTGTTTCATCAAATATATCCTGTGTATCAGTAGGTCTGAGAGTTTGCCATGTAAATTGTGAGATAGGCAAACTTCTTCAGGTTCTAAAACACTGGGTTCTTACTCTCTTGTTTCTAAGGTTCCATCTGTTAAAATATGTGTGTAACACACCTACTTCAATGTGTATACATTTAACAAGAATTTATTACAACCAACCATTACGGAGTACAGGCTCTGGAGATATAAAATTTATATTGAACAGGTTTGTGCTTTTTGCATTACTTCATGTTAATGTTGTTTACTTTCTGAGCATCTCTGCCTTCAACAAAAGCAAACAGGATCTAAAGCTCATTTGTTTTTTATTACAGCAAGTTGGAATTGACAGAGGAGACATACCAGATCTCTCACAGGTAGATAAACCTATTATGTGTTTGCCAGTGCATGTATGTGTATTTTTAGAGTTGCATGATCAGAAAAACCTGCCGTTGTGGTACTCACTTAGGCATTATTATATATATTGTCACCAAGTTATCTCTAAGTTTGTGATTAAATCCAAGCTCTGTCAGAGCCTGGCTTTTATATTCAGTGATCCTGTTGTAACATGTTTATAATATTTCTTTCATTCTCTAATTGAATTTTAAGATAACCTTATTTCCATCATGGTTGAAGAAACAGTTTATATCTGTGAGGTCACATAATGAAAGTCTTACATGATGTTATGAAGCTGTGGTTTTTAGCAGCCTTGCTTTTGGCTATATGCCTGTTGAAGTTAATGTGAAGGCTTGCAGAACATGCACAGAGAAATTACTTTAGGTACAATTTCCTTCTTAGTGTCTCTTAAAATACTGACTGCTTCTGATTATCTGCTTGCTGTTTCCTAGCTGTTAGTTTTAACATTTCTTGACTTACTTCAGTCCTTGCTGATAAATCATTGTGATGGAATAATGTAGTGAGTAGAATACATGACCTTATACTTGAAGTCATTAAATATGTACAGAATGCCAAGAGGGGGTAGAAGTATTCAGAGCTGTTGTACCAGTTGCCCTACAGTTGCATTCTCTGAAAATATTTTAACTATTGGTTTCTTCAGATGTATTCCCTAATGTCTCTTATTGCAGGCACCGAGTAGCCTTCTTGATGCTTTGGAACAACATTTAGCTTCTCTAGAGGGGAAGAAAATCAAAGATTCCACAGCTGCAAGCAGGTGCTTATATCCTTGTCCTTTTGGACAATTGTCAAATCAAGTGTTAAATCTGTTTCTTTTTAATTTTGTTGTAAATTAAGATTAGGGGAGGCTTCCTTAAAGGCTTTGTATGAGCAATGATGGATTAGCAAGTTGTCATACCTTAAAAGCTTTTTCCAGGTCAACAGAACTAGAATCTAAGGACCTCTAAGGGCCTTCTCTAGTATCCCTACTTACACTTTTAGCATTTGATCCTGAACTTCTGAAGAGAAACTAAGTTTCTTTCACATACTGCCTGTAAATGTTCATTTTATATTAATAATTAGACTTCTGCAAGGTATGCAATATGAATAAATACATGTCTTAGACTTTCACATCTCAGCTTTAATCCCTGTTTTGTCAACAGCAAAGAAATGCTTCCAAGAAGTCCTTACATTAAGAATGAATTTTGCAAGTAATTGGAAGTGAAAGCCATAATGCATATGGTATAAGGCATTAAATTATTGTGAGTGCTTTCCAAAACACAACAGGCAATATAGAGAAGTCCCCTCTACATGAAAAATTTCATTGTTTAAATTTAACAAAGCATAATCTTGGGGGTAAGATTTGTAAAATTAAATAGCATTTCTTTATTGTGTGCTCAAAAACTAAGGCAATAATATTTTATAAGTTCTTTATGGCAGTGACTATTAGGGTGCTATTTTGTTAGGTCACTACTTTTTAGAATATTTGCTTTCTTTTGTAAGATTACTGTGTTAAAAATTAAGTATTTGTTTTAAATCTTTTTGCATACTCTTAAACATGATGATTCATTACGAATTTCCTTTGGGATATATTAGAAGCATTGATAGTTTGTTCACTAAGCCTATTAAATTAACAATAATTTGAAATGGAGCCCAGATGATTGGAGATTACTGTGTGCCTACAAATATTGTCATTTTAGGCAAATGGGAAAAGAGCAAAGGCTTCAAATGTGAATTTTGTGATGCAGTTTGGATGGGAAGCATTTAAGCTGGAAAATCCAAAAGCCAATAGAGTAGACAGCAGGATTTCTGGGCGTGTTTAATTTTGCATTTCATATGCTGTATCTTATTTAAACTTTTCACTTGTGCAGTGTAAGATCTAGCCAATGTTACAGAGAGCTCAGAAGGACTCTGGGTGGATATGAGCGCATTGCTCTTCAGACGCTGCTATCACGTGTTGTCTGTTAACAGCCAGCTTTTCTCCTGTCCAATTACTTTAGGGCTACCACCCTTTCCAATGCAGTCTCTTCCCTTGCAAGCACTGGCCTGTCCCTCACAAAAGTGGATGAAAGGGAAAAACAAGCTGCGTTAGAGGAAGAACAGGCTCTCTTAAAAGCTTTAAAGGTAAGCATACAGAATTTTTAATTGAAAATGCTAGTCCTATGTTCTTGTTGATAGCTTATTAGAATTCTTAAAGAAGCAAAGGGGAAAACAGAGTTGTTAATACTGAACATGTACTGTTGGCAAAGTGCTGGAAGTAGAATTGTGTGTACTTAGATGATAGAGCTTGTGGAGGGTTTGTTAAAATAGTTTTCCAAAGCATTTGTGGCACCACTGACTCTTGTAGTTACGAGTGGCTAACGCTAGTGTGTGGAATAAATAATTCTTTAGTTCCTTTATTTACCTCCGATGTCATATACAGAAATATTCAGATTTCTTATACCAGCTCACTTTCCCAACAGGAGCAACGACTAAAAGAACTTGCAAAGAAGCCTCATACCTCTTTAACCACAGCAGCTTCTCCTGTGTCAACTGCAGCAGGAAGCATAATGACTACACCAGCCATTGATATTTTTTCTACCCCTAGCTCCTCTAACAGGTATGCTGAATCCTCCACTGGGAGATGTGCTGCAGCAAGAGTTTCCTCTAAACTTCTGCCACAGAGTGTGTATTGCACAAGATTGGTTGGGTAGAGTAGAGTACATTAGCAATGTGATAAGAAATTATAGTGAAGCTGATGGGAAAATAGCCTGTTGCAATAAATAACATAAAACTGTGCTCTCATCTGTTTGCAGAAGTTTCTTGTATAAACTGTCTACTGACAGCCCTTGTAGCTGTTATTAGTCCGTAATCCAGACAGTTGGAACTGTAAAATTCACATGCTTTGTCCCCAAGGGACATTTGAGAAAAGTCAAATAAAAATTCTGTTTGAGAAGTCATAAAGAAAATGTATTTCTAGATCTTTAAAAGTAGAGTGGCAAATATTCTGGCTAGTTTTTCAGAAAAGAAAAGCCTGAAACAGGGTTTGAAATAAGAGGCAGGTTTTGCAGTCTTGTGTTGTATCTGGAACATTTCTGCAAGGACCTGCAAAGAAAGTGCAAGAGTACTCACTGCATGCTAATCCTGATCTTTGACTAACAGGAGCTGTTGGTATGAGCAAGTGTGTGATCTTCATTCTGTAAAATACCTGTCAAACTAAGCAGCAGCAGAAGGTACAGTGCTTTTATCAGTATAGAAGGAATCCACGCTCTGAAGTAATTTTTTTTTGCTTTGAGCATGATCCTAAACCTGAGGGGATTGCTTAGTTGTTCTGTTAGAGCTCACATACGAATCTGTTGCTCTTTTGACAGCTTTTTTTCCCATTAGAAAGCTATTGTAGGAAATTACTTGACACCAAATATGCGGTAAATAGCTGAGTCATGTATAAGAAGCTAGGGAATGTGTTAGTAACTGAAAGACTTCCTGGTACAAAGATTTTTTTAAATTGCTTTTTAGAGGCCAGAAAACTTGAAATGGGTGTGTGCTTTGAACTTGAGTATCTGATCTTGCTTCTTAAGAGGTCAGAAACATAGAAACACCTGATAAATCTTTTTTAAACAGACAGAAATGCTGCACAATGTGGACAAGTGTGTTTTCTTGTAAAAAAAACCCCCAAATGCTAGTTTTTCTTGTTCAGATTTACTTGCTGGCAGAATGACTGCCATGAGCAAAGAACAGATTTTACAGCACGAGTTGTCATGAAGGGGATATGCTGGGTCAGAAGTTCAGTGGCTTGCTGTTAGATGCAGTGTGTCTGGGTAATCCCTGTCATTATCTTGAACAAGCTTTACCTTGAAAATTATCTTTGTTCAGCTGCTCACATTACAGAGCAGTGCCAGACCATGCTGATTTTTAATAGGAGCAGTAGTGACAAAATGTGATTTCAATCACTGCTGAAATTAATCATGCAATACTGAAAACTGAATTATACAAGTGATTGGGTGAGCCAGAAAATACACAGAGATCTAGGATGTCACTACTAGCCATTAAACTCTTGTGTGGGTCTCATTTAGAGAGATGTTTGGATGTCGCAGTGATTCACCTTCTGTGCGTAGTAGAAGACATATGTGCAGATTTGGGTTCATTTCATGTCCTAAAAGTTTCTGGGAGAAGGCCAGTACTCTTTTTTTTTTTTTTTTCCTTTTTTCCCCAAGACTTATTTAAAGTGTGAAAGGAACTCTCTGCAAGAGGATGAACTTTACTGTTCTTGTCTGACTCCTTAAATTAATGGAGCAGTTGTATATAAGCCTTCACTCTTAATTTCCATATGATGTTATAAGATCTCAGTTTGGTTTTGAATGGTCTAAAATGTGCATTTAAATATGTTTTCATTCACATGCCTAATGTGTGATCAAGTTTTTCAAGGCCTCTTACATTTTGCTTTCCCCAAAGTTCTTTAATAACTCATGGTTGTGACATAGTTTCTCAGCAGTGATTATAGTGGAAAGATCGGAGTTGTGAAATTTAGAGTAATATTTTGGTGGTGCAGCCCATTAGAGTTCATTTTGTCTGTCTTTGTTCTATTATAGAGTTTTCATGAGGTGACTTTAAAAGCTGATGAAGAGTTTTGAATATAACATCTCCTAGCCTGGTGTCGAACTGTGAGGACACCTGTCTGTGTCTTGGACAGCTTTGACAGAAGTCCCTTGGCATAACATACAATTTACCTTGCTAAGTTAACACTTTTTTACAGAATTGAAAATATGGAGCTCACCAGCCCTTCTGGCTCAATTTTATCCATTTTATAATAACCATTTTGTAACAAAGCTTTCATTACTGTTGACAGTGGCTAGTATTTTCCTATATTGAAAACTATGATGTTGTTCAAACAGTTGTATTAATTTATCTTTGTAGCACTTCAAAGCTGCCAAATGATCTGCTTGATTTGCAGCCAACTTTTCATCCGTCTGTACATCCTATATCAGCTGCTCCACAAGTAGGAAGTACCTGGGGAGGTAAGAATTCTGAGTTGGATTGAGGTTCTAATTGCTATGGCTATGTTCCTGTACATGTTACCCCTAGTCTGGGGGCTATTTCTTCCTTAAAGAGAGAGATTTTAAGACATTACAAGTGAATAAAGGGATGAGAAAAAAGTAAAATACGTGTATAGATTAAAATAATATAGCAGTGTGTGATGATTCTAAATTTTTTTAATATGTTTTCTTATTAGCAAAGTTACTTTAATTGTTGAGGAGCTCTGCCAGCCTCATAACTGCTCTCTTCAAGATTCACACAGCCAGCTGCAGAAACTGAGCTGATCAGTTTCAGATCAGATCAGTGAAGATGTTGAAGAGGTAGACTGTGCTGCCAACACAGGAACCTGAACGCAAAATAGTTTTAATACATATTCTAAATTTTGTCTAATATTAAATCAAATTTGCTGGTGGTGATAATGGAGAACTTGGATGAGGCCTGAAAGGAGACGCTTCTGACAACTGTGCGTAGAAAGAAAGGCCAGAGTTAGTTATTGAAGTAAAAATAAGGCTTCATTTAACTACAACAGTGAATCAGCAGAAAGCTGTGTTTGGACCTCTTAAGTGAAGAGACAAAGTTTGTAATCTTCCTTCTGAAGGTGCTCCAGATCACCCAAATTTTCATTCTGCCCAGTTTCTAGGATGGACTGAATAAGTTGAGATGATCTTATTGGTACAGTCAAGTCCTCAAACCAAGGGGTCAAGCAAGAGAGTTCTAGAAAGTAATGAGTTTTCCTTCAAGATTGGTTTGAGTGCTGGAGCATTTTGATGTTTACTCAAAGTTCTTGGCTGCTTTGCAGTGTTTCAGAATAATTCAGATACAGTATTATATTGCCAATATAACTGTTGGTTATACTGGTGGAGGATTAAAGAGCTTTATGACAGAGGGAGAGGGAGGTTGTGTTGGTTTATTTTTCTACATAAATGACGCTTAATAACATAGTAAACTTCTGAACTATGTGGCTATTTCCAGATTATTTTTTTCTGAACTAGATCCTTGCGAAAATGCTTTATTTTATGATGCGAAAAATTGGGAATTGCTGCTTCAGGAGGTTTCATAGGCATCAGAACAACCCTGTTCTAAATTTTTACTTCCCTATTCCTTTTTATGAGCTGTAGCTCTTCTTAACATCTTTCCAGCTATCTAATGTATCTTCATAATAAGCTGTGTATGTATTCCACTTTCCTATTTACTTTTTGCTGTGTTCTTTGTTTTCTATAACTTCTCACATTTGTTTGTAGGGAAATAACACAATTTTGAGTGAGGAAGGCACTACTAATATATGTGGCAGCTTCTAAAATAATTGAGTAGTTTACTTGTTCTTTAGTTTTGCTGAACAAATCATCTTTGGAGAAAGGTGTAGTGAGGAATGTATGGAGTTAGGCATACAAATTTCAGTGCTATAGTAGGCTTAGAGTTTAGAAATGGAGAAAAATGGTTTGGCTCATCTTGATTGCTTTCTGCACAATACCTTATGTTTCAGCTTGTCCTGTTTGTTTCATGTGTGAGATATAAAAGGGGAACCATCTGCCTCTTGAAGGTCACATCACAATCATGAACTGAAAGTTGAGCCTGAAAGTCTGTGTTTGTTCAATGTTGTGTTGCTCGTGGTATGAGTCTTCAGTAATAGTCGTTGATATTTTTGCTTGCTATTGACACATTTTTAAATACTTGTAAGATTTAATTAACTGAAGATTTTGAATTGTCTGCTAAAGTTTTAGGCTAAAATTCTGGAATCACCATTTTTTGTGTTGCCTTTCAAAAAATCCCCAGCTCTTGAGCTTTACAGACATAAACACTCACTTCGCACAGGTGAGGTAGATAAGAAGTGCTTTCCACATTTTACAGATGGGGAAATCTGAGCAGTTAACTGACTTGTCTGAAGTCATACGGCAAGTCAGTGGCAGAGCCAAGAATGGAACCTGAACTATTTCCAGTCCTGTGCTCTAACCACTGCACAGCATCCCTCCCTTAGGTAATTTTTTGACATGATGATGATGATTGTATTTGGTGTATATGGTGGCTTTGAGAAGAGTATCAGATCAGCTAAAATCAGTTACTGTTAAAAATTTTATGCAGAAGCTCTTAGGTGTGTAATAAAACAGTAAATTGTTACAGAAGCATTATATTTGGGTTGCTGCCTTTAGTTTTGTGCTTCCAAAAATGTTAAAACTAACAAGGTTAAACTCCTGGGGAATGAGTTCTGTGATTGTATGTTTTCAGTTTACCTATTTCAGACTGTAAAAGATGCCATTGAAAATCCTTTGTCACTGTTTTTTCGGACAAAATACTTCTAATTGCGTAACTTAAGTGAAGAAATTTGCAAATTTCAAGCTACTCTTTTAAATGCACTTAAATCATTAATGCCTAATGATAGCATGCAGTTGCAGAGTGATTCCATTGACACAAACAGATGCCATTTGTATTCAAGGATGAAATTGGGCTTTAGAAACATTGAAATGTTGCTGTCAGAATTGACAGCAATTTTTAAAACTTGAATATACAAGGATATAAATTACCCAAACCCACTTACTAGTATTTGCAAGTTCTGAGACTTGGACAAGATTGGACATGCTGGCTAGAGTTAGAATGGGGCAGACAAACAGAGAATCTGAGAAAGGGTTACATTTCTGAACAAATCTTGACAATCTAAAGATTATAGGATTATATTGCATAACTAGTCAAAACATGGGAAGTTCCATATACAGCCTTGGGAACTGGTAACAGAAAGTAGTTTCTGGTTGTTTTCTGGATGAATGCATGTGTAAAATAATTTTAGTAAATGGTAGATTCAGACAAATACATTTAAAAACTTCTGCTTCTTAATTTCTTCCATATTGTTTTATCTGCACTATTTATTGGGGTTCTTTGGAGACCATTCCAGCTGTGTCTGGTATGTTTGCCAGCTATCAATTTGTACCTAAACTTCAGAAGCAAACCAAATGTATCAGTGTGGAAATGAACGTTTTGACCCATCTGTTTGAATTTTTCCACTTTTATATAAAGAGAACCAATAAAATCAGCAGAATGTGAAGCAGCAACAGAAAGAGCAAGAAGGAACTGAAGAATGGATGATCTGCCCCATTTTTGTCAGATTTGTTTGTGCTATATCTTTTAAAATGACATTCAAAGCAGAAAGCAGTTTTAAGGAGTAGCTGAAACAAGGACTCAGCTTCAGACAACTGGCTGATTGGCATGTCCAATATATAAAACATACGTGAGACAATACGTAATTTTTTATTCTGTTATATATTACAAATATTATATCAGCTTATTCTGGTTATCTTTTATTCAGTGTTGGACACTGTCATTTTACTGACTGAATGATTTAGGAAAAGGTCTTTTAAGGTATTTCACTCATTCTTGCAATATAGCCAAACAATTTGGGGAAAAGTTAGGTCTTATGTAATAACATATCTTGAGCTTGCAGCAAATCAAAGTATGCTTTAAGACTGCAAAGAATAATGTAGTTAATTTTGTTTCCATTAGGACTTTTATACAACTGAGCACATTATGAAGCTGTGTGGGACTTACAGCTAAGAATCAGGAGGTCAGATTCAGGGAGAGAAAGCAATTTACACTTCAAAACTGCTTCACGCAGCACAATAGTATTTACAAGAGTTATGGATAAATGCATAAACTGGCCAGGTAAAAAAATTTAAAAAAGGCCAAGAACGGAAGTATTTAACACATCTTTCCTGTAATTATTATTCAGAAATTTCTCTGTAGTGGCTTTGTCTAGAAGAACAAGCTGCAGTTCTAGGCATAATGGTAAGTAGGACTAGATACAACCCTTGCTGATCTCACCTAGCAAGTTCTTGATTTTTCTATCAAGGGTTCACAGGCTCTGAAACCAGACAGCTAAACCACAGCTCCTTCAGTCAACAAGTATTACAGCTGCCTTCTCTATCCTGTTTATCTCTTAGATTCTGAATTACAGGAATACTTGAGCTTGGCAACTGCATCCATTCTCAGGAAACCTTGAAACTATGTGCCTTGGGAAGTCACTTGTATAGATCCATGTTTCCTTCATTCCAATAAAGTCTGACAGTTTTTTTAGTAAGGAACATTTTCCTCGTTATGGGTTAGTGTCTGTTGTCTGTAAAAGCAGAGCAGTCCTTCGCTTGCTGCAGGTAACAGCGTACCACAACAAGCTGCTGTTCCTGATGTCCCAGGTCCTGAGGAAAGTGCTTATGTCCTGTATGTTACCTTGATATAATCATAGCTCTTGAATATTTTGTGATGCTCAGTAACAGAAAAATCCATAAACACATTTTGAAGAAAGAGAAGTTCAGCTCAGTTGGTTTTGTTCAGGTTTTTAAAGTTGTCTTAGGCATGTTATTGCATTGAATCCTCTCATAGCACCTCAGATTCTGTAGTGCTGACAGGCATCCTCTGCTCCAGAGACTTCGTTGCAAATGTCAGGACATGACTGTGAGAAACAAAAAGTGATTGTGTTTAAAGAGGAATAACTTAGTTAGTTTCAGTCTAAAACACACTCAGGAAGAAGCACAGTTTATAAGATGGTGTTATTAATTTAAAAATTTTAAAAAAAGGAAATTAGTAGCTAGTATCTGCAGTCCTGGACAATTTGAAAGTGAAATAAATAGCTAGGTCATCCCAAACTTAGAGATGTCAGGAGAAAACTAAATCCGTCTCCCTTTTCTTCTTTCTCTTGCTCTCTGGAATTGAACAGATCCTTTTTCTGCTACTGTTGATAGTGTTGATGATGCCATTCCAAACCTAAATCCTTTCCTTACAAAAACTAACGATGCTGCTCATCTGTCTGTGTCTTCTGATGTATCTACTTTCACCAGTAGGACACCCACACATGAAATATTTGTTGGTAAAGTACCATTTTAAACTAATTTCCTATTTCCTAAAAATTTCAACGTTATTTTAGTTTCTAAAATATATTTTTGCAGCCTTTCAGAAAACAAAAGCTGGTCATTTGGGGCTGGTTTTGTGCTGTTAGAATTTGATTTAGTAGCTCTACAATAAAAATGGTTAAAATCCTTTCTTGGCTGCCTAGATGGGATTCTAACCCAATGTAAAGAAACAGTTACAGTTAGAGCAGTTGCTTGAGTGCAGTTTTACAGTCTCTTGTACTTGGGAATTTTAAGGTAAAATGCTGCATATGCCTGAGAAGGAAAAGAAAATGCTGTTACTTTCTTCCTCAGGTTGAAATGCTCTTTTTGAACAAAGGAGTCTAATCTGATTTTTTTTTTTGATAGTGGATGGTTTTGCCCCAGTCATGTTGTCATTAACAAAGCTGATAAAGTCATGCACATATTGATGCATAATCTACTCAGACTGTTTACCTGTGGGGCAATAAACTAATAACTCACCGATTAAAAGCTGTTCCTCTCTTACTTTAGAGATGGGGTCAGCATGGCTGTCTCACTTGAAATCCTTCCAACATTTGTGTTGGTGCAGCTCTAGAGTAATTGAATTACTTTTCAATATGAAGATTTAGTTTGTTTTCATAGATGAAAAATCACTTAATTACATGTCAGTGCTGTTAAACAAAGCAAGTTTCAAAGACAATTGTACCCCACAGTTTGTATTTATGCTTGTTGAACCTCACTAGAATTGGTCAAAGAAAAATACAGACTATTAGAACAAAGAGGGGTTTTTAATACCTCTGGTAATTGTTAACGGAGATAAAACAAAGGGATTATCTCTTTAAAGATATTTATACTACCTATACTTTGTCAACTTAACTAACTAGTTTCCTAGCCTGTCTGTCTTTATTGGAAAGACAGAACAGGAAAGATAAATATATCTTTAAATATATATAAAATAGTTTTAGTTGCTACTGTTATGTGATAATCTGTCTTTTCCATGCTTCAGTGAAATTGTTATGGTTCATGTCAATGTAGAATGATTATTTGAAATACAGCTGGTTTTTTTTAATAGAATAGTTATTTAGTCAGGTTAGTTTTCTCTGACTTGTTTTGCAGTCACACGAAACGTTGCAGCAACGCAGAGCTGTGAACAAGGACCCTGGTGGGCTTTTGTGGTGCTTGCTGGTCTTTGCAGTATTTATCACATGACTGCTCTGAAGTCACTGGAAATGGATGGTGTTGATATTTCATTCCCATCCAGTGTCTCATGCTCTCAGGATATATCTAGAACCAGAGGCAGACTGATGTGGGACATGTAGATGTAGTTTTAGCTGTAGCATGATCAAGGTGCTACGATAATGTGAATGTGGGTTTAAAATAACTCTTTCTGGTTCTTTAGATCATTACAATCCATTTACTCAACTAAATCCCTTTGTGGCAAGCAAATATGAATATACTTCAGGTATATGAAAAATGCCTTGAAGCTTTTACACTCATTTCCTCTGAGGGTGTAAAACATGGCATTTGATTGGAAAAAAGGAAAAAGATCCTAATATAGCTGTTCCTTTGAAACCGTGCTTTCCCCTTTTGTGTTAGAGATTGTGTAAACTTGTTTCTTACCGTCTGTCTGATGTGTATTGATTTCATTCCATTGGTTCTATGTTATTAGACTGTATGTGGATTTATAGACTGATGTGAAAGTAAAGTTATGAATAGCAGTGTATCTTGGTTCTCTTTCTGTAACTCTCCCTCTTCTCCTTTCCTGGCTTTCTCTCTTGTGTGATACTCCTTATCAGATTCTTTTTGTGGTCCTCAAGCTTATCCTAACGCTTCTCATTTCCGCAATGAGCCTTCTTCTGTAGCTGGTCTATTTGGAGGTAGGTAATGGGATACAGCCTTACCACACACACAGAAGTTTGAATGTGTTGTGTGCCTAGAACTAGTAGGCATGTTACTGACTACAGAAGTGCCTTGTTGTAGTGGCTCCAACTGTAATTCATGTGCTTGTGCCAGGTGTGTGGTCACAAATGGTATGTATTTTTTCAGTTTCTGCCAAACTTAAGGCTTACTTAGTCTAAACATGAAATGAGTATCTCCCCATTTCAGGATCTCTCGTAGTTTGCTTGTTGCTACATACAACACAAAAGACATGCATGTTTGTAAGTAGCTTCTCATCTTGCTCTACCTCATTGTTTTTAAGATAAAGGGATTGGGATGTTCGTGCTGCTTATGGCAATTTTGTTGATATATTACTCTTAAACAGTGCATTAAACTAATGTTAAGCTTTGCAACAGAAAAGGAGAAAGAGGTCTTTGCTGCAGTGAAGTACTGACTAATCATTTGTGCAGCTGTGTCATGTCTGTGTAGTAACCCCATACTGAGGCTGATTCTGGAACACCATCCTGATAGTTGCTAGAGCGACTGTGGGCTGTGACAGGTTATAATCTGTCCAAACCAGGTTGAGCAGGGTGTGTAAGCATTGCTGCAGTGCAGGGCTTAGGAATACCTTCAGTAAATGGTTTGTGGAAGGCATAGTTCTTAAAAGCCCCATAAAGTCACATTTTGGTTCAGTATCTTTGAATAAAAATCAGTGAGTGTCATTTAACAAAAGTTAAATGCTACAAATTACTGTGTTCCATTTGTTCCTTATTAAAAAAGCAGGATTATTAGTTTCTGTCAAGTCTAGATGCTCAAAGAAGCTCCATTAAAAATACTGACCTTTGCACCTTTCAAAATATCCTTGTTAAACAAACTGCCCTGAGTTGGTGGTTGATATCAAGAGTAAGATTTGATCTTTCTCAGGGGCTGATTCAAAGGAGTCCTGTGTATTGTTTTGTCTTCTTAGTTTCATTAAACTTGAAGCATCTTCTTAGTTTCATAAAACTTGAAGCTTCTAAAATGTGAAAGCAGGAAATTCAGCTTGTTTCAGTTGAGGCTGATTGCTAAAGCAAAATATGAGCTATTGTAAGTCAAGTTTTCTATTGGTACAGGCACGGTTTTAAGAGTTGCAGGACATCCCATCAAAGGAATTCCTATCTGAAGTTCAGAGTCTCTGAAATGGCTTGTTACAACTCAATGGTATACATGTCATAAAGATACTCATTTTGGTTTGTTGATTATTTACTCTCTCTTTTCCCACATTATCGCTTCCCATGTTTTGCTGTATGCAGTTTGATTTCTTTTTAATGAAAATTACATTGTCTAAATTTTAGTGATGGAGTTAGGAGTCTTATGTTCCTTTAAGACAAAAAGAAACAGGTAATCCAAATTTGCTTTTTTTTCTTTGAAGCTTGTGTTCAAGAATAACATCCTGTAGTTACTAATTTTTTTAGGCGAAATGTGACTTATTTCAGAAAAACAGTAAGATTGAAATGAGGTGCTGTCCCAGCAAACAAAATGAAATCCAGGAAGTTTTCTTTGTCAGTTATTTTTACCCACTGCAGTGTTTTACTGCTGAAGTAGTTGTGATCCTTTCATTTCTCCATGTCATCATACTTTTTGTTAGAAACCAGAAGAGCTAATTTTCAAGGTGGTGTTGCCTTTTTTTTTTTTGGTGCTTTTCATATAAAGCTGTGATTACTTCTGTTATTGCCTGAATACCAAGGTGTTGCACATGCTTGTGTGTGATCATATATAACATTAAAAAATACTAAAACAAATGGCTATTGCCTTCTTTATTACTGAATTATTAATTTAATGCTGCTGGACGTCATATGCAATGCTTCATGCTGCAATAAATTTTCAGTGTTGAAAAATAATTGTGTATTTGTAGAACACTACAGATACATGGAAGACAAATGAAGTAAGTTTAGACAGCAATTGGAGTTGAAATGTGACTGTACCTCCCCATATCTTGCCATAATTTCTAGAAATTTGACTGAAAAACATGATCAACTGCAAAATGTGTGTCCACAAATAACTAAGAGCTATGAAAATTATTTGTATTAAGTGTGTCTAATCAAAGGCGTTACTAGTTCAGGCACCTTGGGTTGGTTTGGATCTTACTCCAATTGTATCTAAGAGAATTGCTGGATTAATATAAACCATGGAGGAATAATCTTCAGTCAAATAATCTTGAAACAGATTCCACACTAGCCAGCTTCTTTTCCTGGAGAAGCATGGTGACTTTTTCCTCAGTAATTTTATTGTAAACACATGGTAAAAGAATAAGGAAGATGTCCAGAGATTAAGCAATTGCAGGGGGACTGTCTTTTATGGCCTGGCTGTTCAGTTTTTTAGGCAGAATCTTTCTTTGAAGGAGTAACTTCGAATAAAGACCAAATAAACTGCTCAGTGTCAGGGTGTAATCTGGACTTTTGAGGTATTCCTGGTCTTTCTGCAGGGCTAAAATATTTATTTGGCTTGTCTTGCATAAAGGTGGATTTATGGGAAATGCTGTATAAAAACATAGAATTTCTTTCTTTTTTCCCTACAGGGTTCACTCCATCTCCTGTTGCTCAACCACAGCCATCAGCTGGCCTTAATGTTGACTTTGAGTCTGTGTTTGGAAACAAATCTTCTAATGTTGTCCCAGATTCTGGTGGTAAGACACTTGCTAAAATAAATAACATATGTCCTTTCCTTTAATTTATTTTATTCTTGAGGTATAAATCTCTTAATATGTATTTACATACACGATGGGGACAGAGTTTCAGATGAAGAAATGAAAGCTGATTGTAAAAGGTCAATAACAGAATTAATCAAATATTTTTTCTTTACAGACTATTTTTATACATTGCTGAAATGTTTACACTGATTTCCCTCACTTAAATATTTTGTATGTTAAAACTTCACACAGTGAACAGCTTTCATTTTTATATGCTGTCAGCTGAAATTAAGTCTGTATTTGTAGAGTGTGGTTGGAAGAGGTGAAATTTCATCCTCATTTTATGTATCTACAACATGGCTTTTGGCACTCTTTTGCCTCCTCTTTTGACATAAAGATTGCTTCAGAAAATGATCAGTCAATACACAGTTAATTTGGATTGAAGTCATAGTGCTCTTTCTGTTCTTTTGAACATCTGGAAAGTAGACATTTTATGTTCTTTTGCATTAGAATCTTGACATCAGATTTTTTTTTGCAAGCCACTGATTTACTAAAAGCAAATAGATGTTTTTGTAAGATTGAAACACTTTATGTATTTTTTCTTAGTTTTGTGTTTTGACTGCGTTACAGTCACTATGAATCCATTCCATGTAAAATTGTCCCATAGGTTAAACCACTGAAGTGAAACCGTATTTCCATAGTAAATAGCTTTTTTTATCAAGAGGCATAATAAGTTTTGTCCTTCTCGCATAGGGTAGCATCACTAGGTTAAATTTGGTATTTTAGCCATTGTGTTGACCTTGCTGTCTAGTTGAATGTCATGACATTTGTTTTTCATTCCAAGGCTTTGATGAACTAGGTGGTCTCCTAAAACCAACAGTGGCCTCTCAAAACCAGAGTCTTCCAGTTGCCAAAGTACCGCCTAATAAATTAGTGTCAGATGATCTGGATTCATCTTTAGCCAATCTTGTAGGCAGTAAGTATGGAACCACTAACATGTAAATACTTACTGATTTCTTTTAAACAAACAGAATTTCAGTAGTCTCTTTTTCTCCCTTGTGACAGATTTGGGCATTGGAAATGGAACTACTAAAAAGTGAGTATGCTTAATCAGAAGTTGAACATTTGGATTTTCATGATAGTAAATTTTCATGAATGTATATGTTGAAACCTGTGCATACCAACATATAATGTTAGCCTTCAGAGCACATGTGGGATTGTACAAGGGGTAATGAATTGTTGAGAGCCGTTGGAAGGTGACTGAAGGCAGAGTGGCAGTGACAGTGATAGCAGCAGGCAAGGTGCCGTGTCTCTGATTCCTTTCAGACTTTTAGGTATATTAAAAAAATTAGTTCATTAAAAAGTTTTTTTGTAGTTGTTGCAGGTAGTCACAGCACTCCTTAAATACTTGGTATGATCTGAGTGTGAGCAGAGCGGTTTTAAAGACTGTGAAACTGCAACCTCAGTCTTGAGGCTGATCTTTAGACAAGTGAATTCTGAAGCAGGATGTGTGTATTTGAAGGTAGTGAACGTCTGCTTTAGCAGCAAAGTTGAGAAATGGGATTAGCAAATTTCAAGTTTATTGGGACCATCTGTGCCCGCTCTGAAATGATTCAGAAATCTGATATGCTGTCTCAAAATCTAACTCAAGTGTCCTGACCTGAGTGAGATACACTAACTTACCTACTCTGGGCAGCTTGACTGAGATGCTGAGGGGGCTCATGCTGAACATCTTTTCTTACTTTTCCGAGCCAAAACATGTTGTCACGAAAGTTTTTATCAACCGTTTTGCTAAATGGGCTTCATTAATAAAAGAAGCCTTATTCCCAGGTGGAAATGGTGTTTACCTGAGAAAGTTTTATAAGAAAGTCCAATGTTTTCTAACAATTTTTTAAAAAATTTATTTGAAGTGATGTAAACTGGACTCAGCCAGGTGAAAAAAAACTAACAGGTGGTTCCAACTGGCAACCCAAGATTGCACCTACAACTGCGTGGAACGCTCCAACGTTGGTAAGCAAATGCTCATTTTAAAATAGTGAGTTCCCTGCAATTTAGGTCTGCAGGATGATGTATAATGGATTAATTTGAAAATGGTCTATAGTTGTAGTAAAAGGGTAATAGAAAATTGAAGAAGTGGTCAGCTAGGGCTGTGTGCTGCTGGGATTTGTTTTTCTTGGCAGTGTGATTCTAGTAAATAGTTTGCAATGTGACATGCAGGTTTAGCACAAACTTCAGTAGTGTTTGAGCAGCCTCTCTTGGGAGGTAGGGCTCTCTGGGTTTCACTCAAAAGACTTTTCAAGTGCATATGGAGACAGGACAAGGGGCAATGGCTGTGAACTGACAGAGGACAGGTTTAGATTAGATACTAGAAAGAAATTCTTTACTGTGGAGGTGATGTGGCACTGGCACAGGTTTCCCAGAGAAGCTGTGGACACCCCACCCCTGGAAGTGTTTGAGGCCAGGCTGGATGGGGCTTTGAGCAGCCTGGTCGAGTGGAAGGTGTCCCTGCCCTCAGCAGGGAGGTTCAAACTAGGTCATCATCAAAGTACTTTCTAAACCCAAACCATTCTATGAGTTTATAACATAAAACTCTGCATTCCAAGGAGTGAGGAGGCATTTGGCAGTCTAGAAAAGTGTAAGTGTGAAAGTGTCCTTTGGGTGCACTTACAGGTCACGCATCATTGCGTCGTAACTTGGCCTACTCTGGGGGTGGGAACTAGCCCCACTGATACTTGCAGAGGTGTCTGTGGCTACAGCTTTATTAATGTCCCTAACTACTGCTTTCCTGCCTTGGTGTGTGCAGTTGCTTTTAATCCATGTCAGTTTTGATGAGCAAGTTCATGTCTATTTTAACAGGTAGTATTGGCAAGGATTTTGGGGTGTAGTGTAGGGGGAGGGCTTTTAATTACATGTTAAGGCTTTACAGAAGTAGTTTTCACAGTGTTCACAGAACATTTTTGCATGTGAATCCTACTCACCCTTTCACCAATGACCTGGAGAACTGTATATGGACAGAACAGGTAACAAACTGCTCCCAAGGATTTATTGCATCTGACTCCGACTGGGGAAGGTTGAATCTGCAGTGCAGTAATGCAGCATTGTGGATTTGGAAAGATAGAACTTGTCTCCCTGGGTCCACCACCTCTTCCCTATCAGGTGTCCCCTATCAACTCACTACATTTATTTAGTGGGAAATATGTTTGTGGATCTTACTGGAGGATGTGTAGATACTGAAGAAATTGTAATTACTTACCTGCATTAATGACTGATGGTTTGAATTTACCTGTGTGCTTCAATCTGTTTAATAACTCATGTCTTTTATCTACATCTTGTGATAAGTCATTACATTTAACAGCTTTTATTATTGAGAGATACTGTTGAGACACTTCCTGTGAAACTGTTATATAAACATAAAAAACTTGAAAAATAAATAATTTGAGGGAGAAAAAAAGCTTTGTTTTCCTCTGCTGGTCCATTTATTGTGGAGTTGCTGCTGCTTGCTAAATAAATATGCTTTTGAAAATCTTTGGTGAAAAAGGCATATACCAAATAAATGGACTATGCAAACCAATGTCAAACCTAACACCAATGACAGTATCACAGGTGTGTTGTCTCAGTGAATGACTTGAATTACAAGAATGTGTTGGAGTAAACATTTAATGTATTTGTGAACTAAAATGCTATCTGTGTATATTCTGTTGTGTAAGTATTTGCTTCTAATCCAGTGTTATTGCATTATGTAATTGTTCTCCCTGGGAAATACAGAATGGCATGCATTTTCCACAATACGTAAGTGAAACAACCCACAGCCTTTTTGCAATCGACCGGCATGCTGATATTAACCACTGCTATTGCAGAATCTCATAACCTCCTCGCTATTTACACATTTCTCATTTGAAAATCTTTGGTGTGCCAAAAATTGAGCTTTTCCCAGCATACACAAACTTCATAGGTGGTGTGCAGGCTCTTGAATCGAATGATGGCATGGGAAATACCAAAATTATTTTTCCTTGCTTTAAACTGTACCATCTGCTGCCAGAGAGCTGGGGTGTGTGTCTGTGCTGCCTTTAATGCATTTGGTGAATTATGAATGAAGATAAAAATACTGTGTTTGAATAACTGCATGAAACTTCACAGGCTTCTGTTATACGTGGCACTTGATCCACATTTATGGTAGATCTTGATTTTAATTTTTTTTTTAAATGGGGAGAGACCAATATGTCTTGAATGCTCATATGAAAAAAGAAAATGAATGCAGATAGTTTGCACAGGGCAAGAAATAACCTGTGCTTGCTGTCTGAGGAATGCAGGCTTTCATTTCAAAGGACTTATTTCTTTATGTCAATAGTAATATTGGTCTTTCCCTGTACTCTGTTTTTATTCCAGGGTAATTCTGTAACTAAAGGGTGGTAGGTCCATATTTGAGCACTCAACAATAAGTTTATTCAGCATGTGTGTGTACACAAGCAAAACAGAAAAAAAAAGTTATAATTTTCAGGATAGCTTTGCCCGCTATGTGAAATATATGGCAAATATGCTGTCCAGATGACTTTCTATCTGTTCTCATGGCAATTGAAATGTCAGTTGCACTGGCTCTACTATATAATAAAAAGCAGCTGATACCTTAGAACTGAATTCAGAAGCAGCTTTCCTGATGCCCTATTCCTGATGAAACAATTTATCTGCTTTAATTAATCCCTTGATTAATGATTAATGGTTTATGATTTGCTTCTTTTCTGTAGCAGTAATGTCTGTGTACCAAGAAATGCTTATGGTGTTTGTTTTGAATAGAAATCCCCACAGCAAAAGCATGAAAATTACTGGTTTTTTTTCTAAAAGGGAAGACTAACAGGAGGTGGAGTGGATAGAGAGCAAACTATCTAAATATCTGTAAGCACCAGTTTAGTCTGAAAAAAAAAAATCCAAATTTTTTGTTCTTGTAGTAGTTAATACTAATTTAGAAAGTGGATAATAATAGAATAAAGAATATGGCTAAGAGATGAACTGTTTTTATTTAAATTTCTAAGAGTTATCAGCTGTTTTTCTATGTATATATTGCCAAGCTGTTTACAAAACAGAAGTTCCCGCCAGTTTTGACAGCAGTTGTACTGTACCTTCATAAAAGTACAGTAAGCACATCAGGGTAATATAAATGTATCTGCCAAGTAGTAAGAGGACTTTTAGCATGTTCAAATGCAGTGAAAGGAGTGAGTGAGGTAGAGGGAGTGCAAATTGGCTACTCCTGTGAGAGTCTAATTTATATCAAAGCCTGCTAGGAGAATCCCCATAGTGTGTCCATCCCGGCTAAAGAGAATTCCTGTCAGTGTCAGCAGAAGTAATGGTAATTTGGTCTTTCAGTCTTTCACATTCTCTCTTAGGACTCCTTGTGTACCATTACTTTTGATATTGAAGTATAAGCATATACTTCATGGGATTAAAAAAGTGCTTCTGCTTCATGGATATTTTCTCTCAAACTTCTCTGAGTCTCGTACTGTGTTCTCTAAACAGGGTGTTCAGAGAGTGGTACTTGCAGTTTAGTTCAAACAGCCAGAATCTGAACGTGATAAAAGCAAATATGTTACTAGAAATTTTCTGAGCTAGCCCATAAACTTTAGCTTAGGTATTGTACTCCATCTGAAATAATTAGGATACACTCTTAACACCAGAATGCAAATCCTATTTATTCTTCTCTATGTTCATAATAAGCTGAGTGCTGCAGTTGATCCTTAGAAAGCAATGTGTTAGAGTATGCAGCTGATCTCTTCTCCTCTCAGTTCACCACTGTTTCTCACACCAGGCACCCCCTGTAATGGCCTATCCTGCCACAACGCCAACAGGAATGATGGGCTACGTGATGGTGAGTGGAATTCCTACAACTCCAACCAGGCAGATGCTGTATATTGTCTGATTGCTTATAGTTTGGTAGCTCTTGTTTTCCTGAACTATTCTACTGGAGACTGAATTTCAACTCCCATTCATTTATTCCTCACCAAATTATTAACTTCTGGTTTTCTGAACAACTTACATGCTGTTTGAAATTAAGTCTGCCCTTCCTTACTTCACTTGTTTTATTCATAAACGTCTTGCAATGAAACTAGATCATGTTTAAGGTCCCTTCTAACCCAAACCATTCTGTGATTCTATGGAAATTAACTCAGTGTCTGTTCTTGGTGGTCTTTATTGGCATGGAAATAAGTTCATCATAGAAGTAAGTTTATCATGTCAATATAAATATCTGCTTTCAGAACAGAAATGTTTTCTTGGTGAAGTGAAGCTTTCCTTAAATACCTTCTGCTGAGGTTTGGGAGCAAGCATCTGTGATGATTAATGCTACAGAAGTGCAATAGTTTGTGACACTGCAATATGGTGTGGTTTTGGTTGAGAATTGAATCTGTTAGTGACACACCAGTGCCTCAAGGCTTTTGACATAAACTTGACCTTCCTGCTTTGAAAATTTTTGTTCTTACCTTAAATTTTAAAATATTTCTAAAATTATATGCCTTAGCTCTTTTTAGTATGATTTTGATGCAGCACAGCTTTCCTGGGTGAATAAAAGGCAAGAAAACGTCCTTCGAGCAGTTATTCTGTTAAATGCCTCACAGATTAAAGGGAAAAAAAAAGTTAAATGTTTCATCATATAACCAAATTAGTTTAATGACTTGTGGCTTAGACTCAGTAAGTGAACTGCAGAAATGGCCAACTGTGTTTTTGAGGGCCTCTTGGGAGAGTGTCATACATCATGTAATTCCCCATTACCCATCCATGAACTCCCATATTCTTGGTCAAAGCTGTTATGCTTAAACTAACATTAGTATAGATTCAAACTTGATCTACACAACTTTGCTCTTATTGTATCAGCAGCATTTTCATGGTTACTTTGAGCAGCAGCAGGGGAAGGTAACATACCTAGCATACGAGAAGTAATTTTGCTTGTTATGTTATGTTGTTGTGTTATGTTTAATTGTGGGGTTTAAATGCTAGTGTGAAATGGAAACTGGAATTAAGGAGCCCTAACTCTGTTACCCTGGATTGCTGCTGCTAGTTCAGACATGTGCAATATCTGAGCAGGTGGGTGAGGTGGGCCATTACAGAATGACCAGTGGGTTCTGTAGCACATCCTGAAATCTGCCCTGGCTCATTCAGACTTTACTCAGGACATTTACCATCAGGAGTCTCTAAAATGTTGACTCAATTTACAACCCTTGCTGTTAAACCTTTCAGTTTTTCATAAAAGCAATAGTGGGGACCAGAGTTCTGAAGATGGTCCTGTCTAAGTGCAGGCTTTTCCCTTATGTTCCCAAATGTTGCGAGCATGCTGGGACAGGCAGCTTGTTTAGTGCCATAGCACTGTGCCTGGGCATTCCCTGGCTGCTGCTTCCTGTGTCTTGGGCCAGCAGTTGTTCTTTTTTTTTTTTATAGGGTGCTTTCATTAGGGTCAGTTTATGAATGGGTTCACCCTGTGATCGCCCAAATAGCTGGTTGGCATGATAGGAGGAGTACCTCCACCACCGGGATTAGTCAGGGAAAAGCTAATGGAATGGGGATTGCTTCAGTAGGACTGCTGCTGGCTGTCAACCCAAGCCTGAGGGGAGTGCCAAAAGCAGTGCCAGAGATGGGCATCTGTGTTAAATATAACCTGAGTTGTAAGACCATTAATACACATTAAACTTGTAATTTGGCTCAGCTGGAGTGTTGGTAACACTTTGACTCTGGTTGCATAATGACTTAACATTAATTGCACGTACAACTCTCAGTTTTCAATTTTGTCCTGAGCTCTGTCAGCACTGCACTGCTGTCTGCAAAACTGTGCTTATGCTTTCAGAGGCAGCCAGGGAAGTGCTGTCAGACCGCACGTTTGGGAGCAGAAGGAGCTGCACAAATGCTTGTCTAACAAGTGTTTTAGTGCTTCAGATCTTTGCAGCAAGAGATTGAATGGGCTCAGTTGTTATTGAGAAAATTCCTTGGAAAGGCTCTAATGTTCCTTTCTGGTAACCTTTATTTGCAGAATGTTGTAGAAGGATCTCACATGATTGCATATCTCAAATACGACCAAGACTTTTCACCCATTTGCCATTTTCCTTTATCTCCTTAAATGCTTGAAATGTATTAATGCTGTGTGTGATTTGATGCTGTCTGGATTTTTTCAGCCATCACAGATGGGAGGCATACCAGTAATGACCCAGCCAACTTTGATATACAGTCAGCCAGTCATGAGACCACCAAACCCCTTTGGCCCTGTACCGGGAGCACAGGTGTGTATATTCAAATTATTGGTGCTGAGTATGAATTACACGAGGCAGTTTCTTTACAAGTACATTTAATATATTAATTTTATACATAGATATAATTAATATGTCTTATTTGTGTTGGGCAAATTATTGCACAAGCCCAGTGTTTCATGGAAGGCTTGCTTCCTATCTGCTTGTATCCATGTTGACAGCAGCAAGTTTGTGTTACCGAGCCACAGAGGGTAGGTCTTTTTCAGACATGGTTTGTCTGGGAATGTGACAATGACAAAAATAGCAAAAGCTGATGTCTTTGCTCTTTGCTGAAGATGAGCTTTTTCCCCAAAGTCATATTCCATGCTGCTTTACCCTCAGAGTGTGTTAACGTGAGATTGGCTATTACAGCTTTTTCCTAAGTATATGTATCACTGTTTTTTGCCTCGTTACATTTAAAAGTATTAGATTATAAAGTACACAAGGTGCAAGGTGTGTGCTTGTATAAGAGCATTTTGCAGGGGCCAGAGGGTGTGTGTAGCCTTCTATGCCCATGACTGCATTAGATGGGTTTGAAAAAATTGTGGCATCAAACTTGGTGAAAACTCAACCCACCCCCCAGTTGTTGGTCCTGACCCCCTCAGTGGGAGGCACATGGCACGTCCATCTAGTTTTAACCATGGTAGTCTCCAGTGGGTTTTGTGTTCTTCCATGGTTTTGCAGGAGACTGCATTTGCAGCATAGTGAAGATGTGCAATAGCAATACTGATCTACCTGGCCTTTCGTGGTTAAGTGCTGCCTTAGGTGGAGTGTTCCTTAAATCCCCTTGTTACCTGTTTCTTGGGATGTGTTGTGTCCAGATTGATTACCTAACCTACTGGAATGAGTGTGCCAAAGGGCCACTCTGAACTAACTGCATCAATACTGGAGTTAAATATATACCTGTTATTGATTTGTTTTACAAATGTCTGTCATTGGGAAATTTCTATCTGAACTCACTTTTATAACCCAATAGGCATCTTAAGGGAGGGGATTTTTTAATGGTAAGAAAAACATTTAAAAAGTAGGAGGAAGAGGGAATGGATAACCTGACCACCTTCATACTATTTTTGGAAAATTCTGATATCATTAAGACTTTGTATTGGTGAACTGCAGTTAGAGGCAGAGCCAAGTTGAACTGGCAGACTGACGCTCCAGGATTAAGTGTGGTTTTACTCACCTATCAGATGTTTCTTTTTCAAAGTTCGCTCTGTACATCAGACTTCTATTAGAAAAATGAAATATGTTGTGCCTGTATTTTGATCTTGCTATAAAGAGTCTGTTTATATAGGTGAATGTTTAAAAGCATTCATGTATAACTTCATCAAGGTATAGGTTGGTGTAACTGCAGTGTTTGGGACTAGACTGTGGAGGGAAGAGAATTCAGCAGTAAGCTGGAACTAAAAAGAGCCTCAAGCATTTTCCAGTGCCTCAGTCTGATTGTTTTATAAGAAGGGTGCTGCTATGTGCTCCAAGTGGGCTGCATGTCCATTGTCTTCTTCAAAATACAGCCTTCTGAATAGGGTTTTTTTCTAAATATCTTCTTTTAAATGCTTTATCTGAAAGGGATGCTGTTAGATTTCTTTAGCTAGAAATGTAGTTCTCAATTGGCTTTGTCTTAGACTTCTGAGACAAAAGCTGCTTTGCACCTTCACTGTCACTTAAATGATTTGGTATTTTTTACATGGATTTTATACCATTCCAAGAGGACAAAGAGTGTTTATGACAGTTTTTAAATATTGACCAAGTAAAAGGATCCTCAAGAACAGAAGCTTCTCTACATTAAAAAAAAAAAAAATTTGAAATGATCCTTAAAAAAAAAAAAAAACCTGCCTACCTGCCTGATTCAGTTATGAACAGGTAGCTGGGTCTGCATACCTCAGTGAGCCCTTCTGCTTCATTTGACATTGCAGGGCGTGTCCTAGGTTGAATTCCAGCTGGCTGTCAGAACAGGAGAAAGAGGAATTAGTCACAAGTGAGGTGTGTGGAGATATATTTATTCTCTTACCTGACAATGTTTGGCTCCTGTGAGAATTAATTTCATTGAAAACAAAAACACACCCTTTGAGTCAGCATTTGCTGTGACCAAGAAGAATTTTCCCTGAGACACACAGTCTTTGTTGCTGGAAGGTGTCAAGTTTTCAGAAGCCTGAAATCAGTAAAGCATCTTAAATGAAACAAGGGCTGCATGTGAGAGCTTCCCCTTACACAGCAGAGTTTATTAATGTATAGCCACAGAGGCTATACAGAGGGGAATTACACTTTTACCACACTGAATTTACTATGTGCTGAGTCTTGAGGCTCTTCTGAGAGCGTATTTCACACTTTAGGTTTAATTAATGCTCTTCTTGTGCCAGAAATAGAAAAGGGAAAGTAAAAGAAACAGAAACATGTGTTCTTGGGGTCAGTAAACAAATCTTAAAGAATAAATAATAGTTATCTGAAAGGCACACAGCTCAAACTGCCCACATGGATCACTGTAAACACCATTATTCTAATACTGGTTTTGTCCATGGTGTCATCACTGCCAAAAACTAAATTGTTTTTCATACTTACTTTTAAAGCACCAGATTATATCACCTCCAGTCTCCTGATAGATCTTGGGTGTTGTCTACAGTAAAGAAAGCTAAAGGTACTTAAAAGCATTATGATAGATATGAAGTTGTTGCCAAAAATTTTATTGCCGAGTTGTAGTGAGTTGAGAACACAACTGGGAAAATAGGCATCTTAATGTTGTGCAGTTTCTATATAAATTAAACTGTTGTTCATAACTTGATACTCTCAAGGATTAGTCTTAATAAATAAGTTTTTTTTCTATCTCTAGACATACCTATTTTGCTTCTCTTCCAAGTGTTCTCTTCACATGCTCGCAACTTTTTTCCTAATTGTTGCAGTCAAAAGCAAAGGTAGTTTGGTTTTTAAGGGCAAAATAATTTGAAATAATTGAGAATGAAACTAGAACAGTCACTTCTTTGGAAATCTCAAAGATTTCAAAAATCTTCATTTGGAAATGCCTTCTGCATTTATAGTTTTGAAAGGTGTGTAATTTTTCTTTGAAAATATTTATCTTGCAGTATTTCCCGCTTGAGAAAGTAAGTTTTCATCATGCTGAAATGGTGGGCATTACCCACTGCAACTTATTACATTGTGCTACCCAGAGCAGTGAGAATGGTTGGAGCTGTTTGATGACATTGTAGCTGGTGAGGGGGAAGTGTGTGTGTGTGTCTGAGGAGGGGGCAGACTGAATCAGTTGTTCAAGCAGAGGGATGGCAGATGTGATACAGTACAGAAAATGCCAAATGTCCCAGACAAGCCAGATCTGACTGAGGTACAGGGGCTGGAATGTGTCTGTCCATCACAAGGCCTGAGTGTCCCAATGTGCAGCAGCAGGGCTTGGCTGTTAAACCAACAACGATGTTGTGTTGGCCAATATAAAATGGTACAATTAGGACAAATCTGTGTGCCTTCATGTGTCACAGGTTCTGGTGTGATTGTCCCCAGAAGGACATAGCCTTAGGAGGGGGAAGCAGATGGGTAGTGCAAAATTTAAGATTTAAAATAGAATAAAGAAATCACTCCACCTGCTGCCAACACCTATGTAAATTGTAACACACGGCAGTTGTTAACACAGCCAATTGTACGTGGCAAGTAGCAGGAGCGATCGCCTGGGTGATGGAGAATAGGTAAATACGCACATGAGTAACTTGGTTTGGTGGTTGTGTTTTGTGGTTGGTTTTTGGCTGGGTGTAGGGGGGCGATTTTTGAGGGGTGTTTAAACTGTAAGAACTGGGTAGGAAGTTCAGGATGGACTTATGCCAGAAAGTAGACCTTAGAGATGCTTGCTTTGGCACATTACCCCTAAAATATATGGTAAAACAACTTGACAGACTTGTTTAATGGGAAACCAGAATGTAGCTAATGATGGCAATCAGCCCAGTGCTCACTTATAGACGGGTTCTTAGGTTTTACTGTGACCCCAGGGAGCTTTGTTTTTGTTGGAGGCAGTGAGAAGTGCCAGCTGATGCTGGAGGTGAGACTAAGCTCTCTGAGCAGAGCAGTCCAGTGCATTTCACATCACACCAGCTCTGGGCAGTAGGGGCACTAAATCCACAGCTCCACTTAGATCAGCTCTAGAGAAACTGATGGTGAGCACTGTTGTTTTAAATGCTTCTCCTTAGAAACTGCTAGGAGCTGTCCTGGTTTTCAGATGTATTTATAAACAGTAATCTAGAGAGGTGCAATGTAGGAAACTGTCTAACTATACTTCCCATGTATTTTTTTTAGGTCTCCTTTTTAATAATTAGAGGAATCTTCTTAAAATGTGTATTTACTACAAGATGATGTGTCTTGTCTGAATTTAATTATGGCATCTAGGTAATAGCATTGTCAGTTTGTTTCCTCAGATTTTAACCTGAACAGGCTTCCTGAAATTTCCCCTGTGTTTCATTACATGCTGATGTTGCACAACTGGCTCAAACCTACCAGTCTTCCACACTGCTTTCAAACTGGGATGTTACTTTGGACTTGATATGGGTTGGAGATTTGCCAGCTCAGTTTGATAGGAATTTTAGTATGTGACTTCAAGGCATTTGACCATGAAGAGGAAGAATGTCTCCTGAAGTCAAGTGGCAGCAGGCATTCTCTGCTGGAGTTAGGACTCTGTATCACTAGCCTGCCTATGGCTTTCCAAAGGGAAGAACCAAGTTTAAGAGGGGAAATTCTGACATCATGAAAGTGCTTCTCAAGTATTTCCCATTCTGTCTCATTACTTTTATTTATGGTGGCTGGATCTGAGTGCCCCATTGGGAGTGGGGTTTCAGGACGAGATGAAGATTGCAATGCAGATCAAGCATGTACTGATCCTGAAGGAAGTCCTTCTGCTCATGTGGTTTCTGAGATAGACATTCATGTGAAAAATTCGAATGTGCAATGGCAATATTTACACTCTGAGCACTTCTGCAAGCAATTCTCATAAGCAGATTTCCTGTCGTGCGTAGGTTGGCAGGTGCCTGGCATTTCCAAAGGAAAAGGTCTTCATGCAATGTTTTTTGCCATGGCCATGGAGTGCAAGTGCCTCGGTTCTGAACAAACTGTTCCAGTGAGGAACCCAAACTGGAGGATGCTGACTTTGATTTATAACTGCAGAAGCATGCATGTTCTACCCAGGGGGAGGGCAGATAGGATTTAATAAAACACCACTTATAACAGGAAAAGTACTAACACAGAAGGAAAAGTAAATCAACAAATAGCAGATACTCCTGCAAGTACAGCCTGCAGATTATTGGTCCTTCCCAGCAGCAGCTGGAATGCCAATATTTCCCACCTCTAAGTTACGTGCTTTATGTGACTGAGTTTGTGGTGTGCTGCTTTAGGTACATGACTGTAGGATGTAATTTTTATGAGTGTACAGACTATCAGTCACAGTCTTCAGTTCTCACCTAAAACGGCTGCAGTAGCAGTTGAAACTCTCATCTTTTTTCCATTTTTTTTTTCTTTTTTCTCCTATTCACAGAATATATCTCATGTTCTCCTTCTAGGTCCCAAATTGAGAATTATCCATTCTCTGCTATCCAACCTCTTTTTATACACATCCTATTTTGACAAGAAAAGATGCTGAGAGCTATTCCTTCTGGAGAAACCATCTGGAGCACTGCCATGCTCTGGCCAGACCCCAGCATCATCTCTCCCTGCCAGGCTGTAGTTTTCCCAGTAAAGCAGGGAGAGGACTAACCTGTTTCACAGAAGTCAGGGTGAATGTTTTGTATCTTCTTCTGAAGAAAACTGCTGTGAAAGTGTGTATCTGCTTGTTTGGCAAATGCCACTGGCGTTTCCTTTCTGGAGGGTCATGTCTGGCTCATTTCTACATTACACCAACCATTGAAGAGGCTTTGTTTTCCATATGACCAAACACCTTGTTTTAATAGTTGACTTCTGCCAAGTTTGCCTCTTAACCTCCCCTTGTCTTTTCATTACACGTTTAGCTTTCATATTCTGTCATTCTGAGACCTTGTTTTCTTTTTCTTTCCCTTTCTCTGTCGTCTTTCTTACTAGCTGTCTGCAGCATCCAGCCCTTCCAGTCAGAGTCCTCACAGAGCCTCAGGAAAGGATCCCTTTGCAGAGCTCTCTCTCCAGGATTTCTTGTAGAACAACTTAGGTATTGTCCATTATTCTGGGGAGATGCTGGTGTTTGTGATATGAAACAAAAAAGTTCTAATTCAAGTTTTATTAACATGGCTAGAACTGTTTCTGAAGGAAATAAAACCAAATCTTGTTGAGTTGGAAGCACTGTGGAAGTGACTTGGAAACTCTTTGTATTTAACTTCAGCAGTTCACAGACTGAGTGTTTTTCCTCAGTCCATTGGAAATAGAACTAGCTCATGTGGTACTTACTGCAGTTAGGGAGAAGGCACTGGTGCTACCTGGTATTTAATAGCCACTCAGGAAAATATTCATGAAAATATTCAGAGTTCCCCGTTAGCAGCAGAGCCCTGAGTACTGCTGGCAGGGTGCTCCTGTGCTTCCCTGTGGCTTGACCAGAGAGTTCTTTTCATGCAGGAGGAGGTGCTTGTTTCACATGTGCCAGGGATCCATTTTGGTACAGAGGTGCAGTGGAGGAGTTGTGTTGTTTTTGACCAGTCAGGGGCAAGTGGGAATTAAATAGTAAAATGAGTGAAAACATGAATAAAGAAATTTGAGAATTCATAGTATAAAGAGGGAGTAGGCTCGTTGCATGCAGCAGCTGCTTTTCTTTGTGCACTTCCTCTGGTTCAACATGAAAAATGACCCTGAGTTCTCTTCATAATGGTGTTGGTCTGTGTTATGCTGCCACTGGTGACCATATTGCATGGATAACTAGGTGGGTTTTATTTTTAATGCAGAGCTATTCCAAAGGCTGGTGTCGTTGGAAGAACATCTTGATGGCTTTTGGTTGTTTCCTGGCCCTGATTTTTTTAAAAATATTTTATTTCTGTTCAAAACTTCAGACCATGGGGTAGCTTGGGCATCAGAAGAAAGGAAATTTTTGAAGAAAAAAGGTTTAGAGTGAAGTCCTACTTCTGTTGCATGTTAACCCCAGGGTTTTTCATCTTTCCAGATTCAGTTTATGTAACTGTGTTAGATGGAAGAGAAAGGAACGTTTCCAAAAAGATGTGCTCAGCAGTAAACTCCTACTTCCAGGAAAAAAAAATGAACTTCAGTCCCTCAAACTCTCCTCTTCCATTAAGTGATGCAGTGAAATGATGAAGACCAATGAAGGAAGCTGGGACACCTCCATAAGAAGACATCAGTACACAATACAAAGCCAAGAATTGCCATGAATTAAGATCAAGATCTATTTTTGGCCTGGTGACCAACATGTCAATACTCTCAGCTTCTAATAATATCCTTAATTGGTAACATATGAAGAGAAGCCTTTATTCTGGAAATTGATATTGGTGTTTGGAAATGCTGTCTGGATTGGAGATGTGTCCTTTACCGTAACTCAAAACAAGACTCTGGGCAGGGGAGGGTCGAATCCTAACTCTTAATTCTGCAGTTACCTTTTCTTCAGTCCTCACAAATGTAGGCACAGCAGTAATGGAAATTAACTTTTTTTAAAAATTATATATTCAGTTTGCAGTAGACATTCCTTATGTATTATTGTTTGTATTTATTTATGATTATCAATTTAACATTAATATTGTATCAAAAAAAACCTCCTATGAAAATGAGTATGGATGTATACAGTATGTCTGATTTTTATCCACAAAGAATGAATCTGATTCAGAATGCTTTTCAGCTGACATACAGAGCACTAAATATTTTAAAGGTCTGAATCTAATGAATTCTCAGTATATATGGGAATTAGGGAAGAGCTGTAAAACGCATTAATCCTTATAGTCAATTCTGTGCCTAGGATTTTGCAAGGGAACAGTTAACTGACTAGAAGAAGCACTACATTTTTAATTCAGCATTAGTGCATTGGGAAGGAACTTTATTGCTTTGTGCTTGGCATGTCATTATTTTTACATTTGACATTATAAGGCCTTTCCAAGATGAATGTGAGGAATTGCTTTCACTTTTAAGACTTTCCTTCTTTTCTGTAAAAAAAAATAAATTGAGGTGTTGTTTGTTGTGGGGGGGAAAGCCTTTTCATTTGGCTCGTTCATGATCATGTACCTTTTAAAAGTAAAAAAGGGGAAGTAGCTTCCTTACATATGTCTAGTGGGTATTTAGTTCACGAGGAATTAAAGTAGCGCTGTTGATCGGTGCTTTGTGTAAATACACCATAACTTTTGGGTGGAGTGGGGCCTTCAGAAGGATAGTCAATGATCCGAAAGCAATTCTGTACATGAATTAAGCATACTTGCTGCATTGTCTCTGCAGATTCTATTTTTGTTTAAAATATTAAAATGTATGTTAGCAAAAATGGGTGGATTTTCAAATAAAATGCAGCTTCCACAGAACTTTTGTTACGGTATGAAAGTCTGAGGTGCTTCTTTTCTTTTTGCTGCTTAAAATGTGCACTGATAATTGCTTTGTTTACTTAATAAAATACCAAATGTATTTCATACGTGCATTTGTATTGCAGGAAGTGTAGCATTCTGGACCTGTGGCTGATGTGATCCATGCAGCCTCTTCCCTGGGCTGGTGTCACGGACAGCCTCAGTGTTCCAGTGACAAGGTGTCTCCTTCTTCCTGACCTAATGTGGTATTTCACCATCTTCCAGTTTTTTCAAACTATTCATGGCAATAAACTTGTACTGTTTATAACAAAGCAAGAAGCATAAATATGTCCCAAAAAAATGTTATTATCTTCCCTAATCTTCCAGCAAAAGGTAGTGCTGGAAAAGCTATGAACAGTTTGCTGAGACCACCTTCTGTAATTAGACACAGGAGGAGTTGATAGAAGTGGAACTTTACTCCTCACAACGACCTGAGGCTTGTCCTGGAGGCCAGGGTATCATAAACTGAGCAGTACAGGTCAGTAGATTTAAAATTTCTTTCTGAAAGCATGAATTCAAAAACCCCCTGAACCTACACACACCCAGATCTGGGGAATTTCATACACATTTACTAAAATTTTGCCTTGCTATCACTGGGGCTTTCAGTGTGGGACAGTGCCCTAAGAGAGCAACTCCAGTTTGCTTGTGGTCAGAATATAAAAAAGGTGAATTGTTTGAATTGGGGGCCAGCTGGAATAAAGGTGCACATCTGTGACCTGTTAGCTGCCTCAGTAACTACCAGAGTACAGGTTGTTCAGACCTTGTGTGAAGGAAGAAGGTAGACCTTCATCCTCCTCCAGAGCCTGATGAGCTGGGTTTATGATAAAACAGATGCTAACCACCTTCTCAGGTTTCTCGTGCTTTCTGCAGACCCTAACTTGAGGCTTTTGGCTGAGGATAGGTGTGTTCCTAGATCTCTTTGATCCCTTGGACTCTGTGTGTGGCTGTGGACTTGAGGCTACAAGTCATGAAAGCACCAAAGAATTGTGAACACCCAAACCCATGTCTTCTGCAGGGATGCTGAACTCCTGTTACCCTTTACTGCTTGCTCGTTGTTGCTCTGTGTTCTTTGAAACAGCTGCTGTGCAGATTAGGTTTACTTGCTGAAGGCCTTGCTAAAAACCTTTGCTCTTTGGTTTACTCTTCAGAGACAAACTGGCTTGAGAATTTTCCTGAGTAGTATTTTCTCATTTGCTTTGTTCCTAATAAGTGTTTGCTTTCAGTGTAATTGGAATAGCATCAGTTTAGCGTAATTTAAAAAGCACAGCACACAGACATATTTTGGTTTTTAATTACTGCCACTTTTCAATAATAGGGGTTTGTGGAAAGCTGGTTCTCTTCAGAATTGAGTTGAAAGGCTGTTTAATCTACAGGAGAAAACTGTGTAGGGAAGATGCCTGCCCTTCAGAAGCAGAGGACGATTGTGTGCTTTGTTAGAGGGATGTGGTTCCTCTTGAAGCTTTGTGTAGGGAACTGCTGTGTCAGAATAACCACAATATTTTTTTTCTTTTAGATCAGGGAATTATATAATGAAAACAACTGGATTTACCTCTTGAGACAATTACTTTTGCCAGAACAAGAACAGCTGCTAACTGAGTTTTCTAACAGCACAAATGTAGAGTCTTCATCTGAAGACAGAGCTAAATTCCTTTGCTGCTTCTCTTCTTTGTTTCAAAGTCACAAACTAAACTGAGCTGGTACCTCAGGACATGTTTTAAGTCTGTCTTTGCATGACTTTTTGACATCAGAGGTTCCATTCAGCCAACTGCCAGAATAAGTCACAGACATTCCCAGCTGCCAAACAGCCCTTCAGCAAGAAAAAGGGACAGGGTGAAACCCTGCATCTTTCATTAGACAAAAAGTGCCCATTTCCAGAGCCTGACACAAGTTTTGTAGCAACATAAATGAATTGCAACTTAAAGGCCATGACATAATTGAGATAAGGATTGTGGCAGAGAAATGAGAATTAAGTGCTAAAAACACTGGGAAAGATAGTAAATGCTGATGGGAGCAGAAGATTGACAAGATAATGTGAGGGGCAGTGAAAAAATGTGCTGAATACAGACAAAAGAGCAGTGCTAATGGCAGCATATGTAAACTGAACAAGAGCTTGCTCCTTGGCCTGTTGTCAATCTCTTGACTTGACCTTTGGAGCTCTCACACGACAGTGGAGAGAGCAGAAACAGCTTGACATCTTCCACTGAGTTTGCCCAACAAGAAAAATCTGTGAGATGCTGCTGTTTTCCAAGTTCAAACTGGAGAGCAAAGGGACTTAGCTGATTGTTCAGCTGCATCCTGGCTGGATCAGGAGAATGAGTGAGAAGGAGAAAACCCTGGGTAGGTTCCCTGAAGGTGTAACATTGCTGCCACCTACTCAGCACCTTTTTGTACTAGGTTGAGTAATAAGATGAGAGATGGCCTCCCTGCCTCCTTGAGATAACAGATCAGTCTAGGAGTGAGTAAAACACATTTAATTATTTTCTGGCTTCTCTGATGATGAAATTTCCTGAAGCAAAGATCAAAAAGCTTTGGAACAAAGAGCCAACTTTCTTAAGTTTCTATGTGAGGTGATAATGGGTACAGAGAATGCGTTGGATGCAAGCATAGTGCTTTGGATATCCGGCAGCTGCAGTACACAAGGAGCACTGGGGTCTTGGGTTTATTTTCATAGCATGGATCTCTGCTTTGTTCTTGGCAGTAACTGCTGAACTTCCCTGTACCAGCTACAGCAATTGCCCGAGTACTGGAGTTTTTTTAGAAAAGCATTATTTGATACAATTTTAGCTTCCTGTTTTACTTTAATCACTAAGTGAGCAAAGATCCAGCACCATGTTAAATCCTAGTTTTCAGCATGGCTCCATGTTCAGTTGTCAACATATGAGAACAGTTGTTGGCATCTTGTTGCCGTGTCATGTCCTAAAACAATATGGTGTTTGTGGGAGACTGCAGAACATGAGCTCTGAAATGTAGTATTGCAAAAAACATCCTTTTTTCACAGTTGACTCAAAATCCAAGGAAAAGCCTTTTTTTTTTTTTTTTTTTTGAGAAACATTCAGCTGCAAAACATCAGTGGCAAAAGATGCTAACACCAATAGATTCTCTGTTCTGTGCTTGTCACTGTAGTGTAACTTTGCAGTCCATTACCTTCTGCCTTGACCTTATTCTGGCAAATTCTCCTTTTAGTCCACAGAAGCAGAGTGTTTAATAACTCCTCTCTCAGAAGGCAGCCAAACAAGAACAAATGCTGCAGAACGAGTCTCTTAACCCTCATTTCCCAAAACGTGCAGGTCTGAACCTGTGGAAAGATTGCCTTGTTATATAACCTCGCTGCAGCAGAGGCTGCAAACCTCACAAAAACCAGACCAGAAGAGAAATCACCCATGTTCCCTGCAGCTCAGGCTGGGGGAGATCATACCAGCACAGCCAGACTATAAAGCAGTACAAGCCAGTTGCTCAGAGAGGGTTCAAGCCAGCAGAATGCTGAGGTAAGCAGCTCCTTTCTTCACTGGAGTGGATACAGGCTCTCAGCACACCTCTCCCTATTGTGACTTTTAGACATTCCATGGATTGATGTTTCTCACTTCCAGCTCATGGACCTCAGTTCTATTAAAATAGTTTTTATTTCCATGAAACTTGAGTGATGCTCATATTTCTTTAATTTTGATTTCAATGAATACTTGTTTGGCTTTTTCTTCCTGTTGAAACTGCAAATTTGTTTGAGCTCTGTTCTAGTTAAACACGTAACTCCAGCTCAGTTGAAGTTTAGCTTGGATTACAGTTGTGAAGACACCGGGACACTTGCTTGCATTCTAGAGTTGTCTTGTGCAACAGTAACACAGTAAAGAAAAAGTATTTCATAATGCTGGGACTACAAGGGTGACTCCCATAAGTTTGATTCTAACTGGAGTAGTGAACTCCAAGTGGGGCTTGGAAGCACTGGCTGTGCTGCCAAAAAGTGACTGATCAGCCCCGTTTTACAACATGCTGCTCATTTCTCAGATTTTGCCGAGTAACAAATTTATCAAATCCAGATGCCTTGGGCTGAAGACTCAGCTCTCTCCATATGAAAGCCTCACAGTGGCCTTAATGCTAATCCTGTAGAAATCAAGGGGATTTGGGACACTTCACTAAATATGTTTTGCTGCAGGCTATTGCTTCTGGCTTGTGCAGGCTGCCTGTGGCTTGTACTCTAATTAGCATGTTTGGGATTTCTTTTTAACTCCCTCTCACCCACACAGGCTGTTGTGGGAAAAGGCTAAACTGACTGGAGGATGCAAGGGTTCTTTTTTCTAAGGTGCAGGTTGATGTTGTCCTGCCATATGTCTTGCACATGGTATTATGCATTATGGGCATAAGCCAAGAGAAACCTAGAGATGGGTCCTACATTTACACTACTAGAAAATGTAAATCCCCTCTGGGGAGTGGTGGGAAGAAGGAGAGGCCTTTCTTTAACAGAAAAGCCATTCAGCATAAGCCACATTGTAATTCTGCATCTAAAGGAGAAGCTAAACTAATCACTGAGCAGAACTAATCTCTCTTTCAAGTCAGCCATTTCATGGGGCTTGCGCTGCACTCAAAGCAAGGCAGGGGAGCTGAGGGGAGGCATCTGTTGAGCTGCAGACACAGCCCAAGTGTAGATCCCCATTCCATAGACATTCAAGGGATAGGAATCATCTCAGCCTTCACAGTCACTCCACTGGGTTACAGCAGGAGCATGTCCAAACTCGCTTTACTGTTCACCACGTGGCAGAGAAGTGAGAGTCAGTGTGAGGTGGAGTCTGCCTTCACCTGGAGTCTGCCACCTTTACCTGTCTGCTGGTGATCCCAGCCTCGGAGGAGCTTGGTCAGTGGAGCCCAGAGACCAGTGGGACTCAGCTGCAGCCCAAGGAGACACCTGCTGGGCAGGAACAGCTGAGCGTGCTTGAAAACCAAAAGTGTTTGCACTGAAGTACAGATAAACTGAGACACTGCACAGAGATACAGGTTATTTAAAACATAATTTTTAAAAAAAAGCTTTATTCCAAACAGCTGATTATCCTGTCAAGGGTTTAAATCAGATTATTCAATGCTGTCACAAGTTTCTAATGAGAAAATGCAAGGGTCAGAGCCTACATGTGGGAAGGACCTGTTGTGTGTTGCTGAGAGGATGTCCAGAGGGAACCCCTCCACTGAATCAATGCACTAAGATAATTGTTCATAGAGACCAGCCACAAACCAAGGATAAGGGCTTACACAAGATATTTGGCCAATCCTAAACAAACAAAATATTTAAGACCTTAGAGATTTTTATGTTGGTTTTAAATTGGTTTTAAATCAATTTTTGTTTATTTCAATGTATTTAAGTAGGGGTCTTGTGGAGACATAAAAAAGCATTCAGACACTCAATTTATAGCAATAGTTGAATTATGCTTCCAAAAATTAATTCTGCTCTAGCAGAGCATTCTGTATTTTGTAACAGTTCCGTGTTTTATGGCAGCCTGCATTTACCCATTCACTGTCTGATCAAGAGGGAATTCCACATCTGCAAGTGGAGACCACACAAACTAAATATTAGCTCAGACCTTTTAGAAGATACACATGTTGCTATGTGGAGCGGATATCCCAAAGAGTGCGCAAGACCTCTCTCAGGGGTAAGGAAAGGAACCTTTCAATTAGCCTCTGCACACAGACATAACTCTCATGAAACTTATAATCATGATTCAGGCACTCTAAAATAGTTTCCTCAAAGCCCCATGTCACACAGAAGAGAGCAAATATTTAATGAACTGAGAATGTTACATTTTTGTGTAAATAGCACAGCTTGTCTAGTTTTCATCAACATTTTCCTTAAATAAGGCCTTGATCATCTTAGCTGTGATATGCCTATCTGATTTACCAACAGAGTCCTCTTCTCTATGGCTCCTGCTTGGCATTTCTTCTGGTTCCTTACAAGTAGGCACAGCTTTTCCAACCACATGCAGCTTTCTCTTCAGAGGTCCCAGTTTTGAGTATGCCTTAAGAAGAAAGAATACGTTTCCTTTGCAATTTCATAGAAAAGCAACAATTCTTAAAAAAAACCCAACCAACCAAACAAAAAAAAACAAAAAAAAACCCAGCAATTTTTATTTTTAAAGCAACTGTAGAGATGCTGCCATGGGGCTGTGTTTGATAATGTCAGTAATAATGGGCTTCTTTTGCAAGCCAACTCATTTTAGAAGGTTACAGCCCTGCTGCTCTCTTCTCTGTGTTTTCACCAATATCGCCTTCCCTAAAGGAAATTCTAATCTCAAATTCAGTTCTGTGAGAAGAATTAAAGTAATGCAACAGCTTGCTCCTACCAAAAAGAGAGAAGTCCGAGCCCAGCCATGTGCTTCTGCCACACCTGCACTGGCTTAGGTCTTCTCCAAACCTTTGAGTCTACTCCGTTGACCAACCCAACAGAAACTAATTCAGGGAGAGAAAGAAAAGGAAACCTTTTCTGCTGGGTGAGAGTCAAACAGCTACAGGAAAGGCCAACGTGCATTGTTTCCTCAACCCTGTAGTTTGCACCCAGGAACACCTTCACCCTGGTTTTCTATTGAAGGTATATTGATCCTTTAATGCTACTGTGCAGTGCAATTCTAAAGGACCAGTCCCTTGCTATCCAAGCCAAGTAATCTCTCATTAGGTGACAATCAGAATTCTTTCTAGGGGAATTTCATCCTGACACTCCATGGGATGATTCATAGGACACCATTCAATTGCCAAAACATGTGCCTCATGGTATCAGAGATGCCTGAAGGCATCCAAAACATCCACGTGAGGCTGTCCATAGGACACAACTGGTGCTCTTTTGGCCCAGCATCTGAAGGACATGGACCTAACTGTCCCAAACAGCCCCAGAGGACTACAGTCAAACATCTGCATTGCCCACCAGGTAAAGGAGACTGGATGTCATAACACCACTGGAAATAGAATGGTCCTGACAGTAGCTCAAACTGACATGTTTGTGTCAGTGGAAGACCTGATAACTCTGACTCATACCTGGAACTCTTCTTCAGCTTCATACAACAAGCTGTCCAGAGTTGGAGTGAATATTTTTTTCCGCGATTTTTCATCACTGTCTGGAGGCTTCTTATAATCTGCTTTAGACCGAATCTTTGGAAAGGCACTTCTGAGGCTCCTTCCATCTGTCTTTGCTTTTTAAAGAGAAGAAGAAGGAAGTGTATGTTATAGTTAAGCCTTATGGAAGTCAGAATCAGTACCTGATATGAGCATTGCCTGCAATCTTTAATATGGCTTAGCCCCTGCGATGCAAAGAACAGCTTGGTAGCATTTTTAATTGGCAATTCAAGCCAAATGTTCATTTGCATTGAGGGTTTTTATGTGTTTTTTGTTCACAATTTCTGACCAAGACCCAGGGACTGAAATTGATTGGAAGTTAGAACTAATGAATCTTTAGGAGGGGGCAGGGAAAAAATGAGCTTTTATCAGTTCAACTTAAATCCTGTAGAGCCCTGAATAGTTAATAAGAAAGGCAGCAAAACCAAGTATAAACTTCTTCTATACCCATGTTTGTGTATCTATAGGTACATAACTACAAGTTCCTGAAACACAGTTAGTCTACTTATAACTCCCCTAAAGAGATCACATCCATAGTTGACTCACTCTCAGGATGATAGAGGATTCTGGACATGGACTGCCAAGTTACAGGTTTGCCTGCAACTGTGACCCAGCTTATTGGAACAAAGCCTTCTCCTCCAGGTAACTATTGCAAAAGTCTAGCAAAGGCGTTCAAAGTAAACATGTATTTAATACAGAAGTCTTTGTCAACGTGTTTGCTGGTGCCTGATGATTTCAAAAGGCCCACCTATGGCTGGGACTGATCAGAACTTCAACATGTATCCATAACTGTATGACTTCCATTTTTCTAATATATCTCTTTAATTTTCTATTAAAGAGATATGTTAGAATCATCTTCTACTTTTTACATCCTCTTTCTTCTATTCACACAAAGATGTAAAATAAAATTTGTGATACTCAGGAATCCGCAGAAACTGTCCTAAACAGATAAGCACAGGCTCATACTCCTTCTTGCCTAATGGTCTATCCTTTCCCTGGCCACACCTACCAGAAGGGGTGGAGAATCAGCCCAAAATTCAGTATTGCTTACCAAAATTTTCAGTTCATGGTTGAGCTCCACGTAGCTTTATCTGCTCTTGCTAGGGATTTAGTTATAATTTAACTCTGGTGTATTGGATGAATGACTGCAAAGTGCATGTACACTTAAAGTGAAAGCCAACATGGAGTTTAAGAGTGTTCTTTCAAGGACAAGCTATAATGAAGTTATGATACGGATCAGTAAAGAACTGATGAAGATATTATTCATATCTTCATAAAAGATGGCCAGTCCTGTAAACTGCATTCCAGGGTAGCTCTAGATGAATAATCATATTCCACAATCTAAGACCAATTTAAATTTAAAAACTGTATTACAGATAGATTGTGATTTTGTCTCCTTATGCAAATTACAATCTATCATGGCTGTGGTGGCTGCAGTCAAGAGGGAAATAAGGTGTTCTCTATGTCAAACAGGTAGTTTAAATTAAAAGTTTTGGAAATAAAAAGTCTGTAAATGTTCAGTAACTTAGCAATTCTTATAAGCTGCTGACATTTGCATTACCTGCATATTCTCTGTTTTCCCTTTTCATTTCATCCTTACGAAGTTCTTGCAAGCCAGCTCCCTTTGTATGAAACAAATGCCTATGGAGTAAAAAATATAAAGTGAAACCCATAATAGGGGTCTGAATTTTCTCTCTAAACTGTCCTGTACAATGATTTGGGGTGAGGGGGAGGCCACCCCTTGCTGCTTAACCACAAAGGCAGAATAGCGCAATGGTTCAAAAATGCAATGGAGGCAGCCAGGTAGCTTAGTGGCTAATAAGCTGCTCTTTTTTATTCTTAGTGCCTTAGCTCAACTATGTCCATGAGACTAAAAGAAAACAAATGTTATAGTCTCCAGTCAGTCCAAGATTCAGACCACAGCTGGCAGCTCTCACTTCAAAGAAATCCAAAGTGTAGAAAGGATAGAAAAATGGTCACTTCTTAGGACTTGAACTTTTTGTGCAATATGGCTAAAATCACTGAGCTGGGACTGGAAACTGAAGATGGATCTCTCACATTGTTGCATTGTGCTTTTGATACCATTAGTGTTGACATTTTAAAGCTAAATTAATCATTCTCCAGGGAAAAAGTTAAATCATTTCAACAAAAAAGAAGCTAATACTACAGACACCCCTGCAGACAGACATTTCCCAAGGTCTCTTCCTGTCTCAGTGTCAGGTCATTTGTTTCACTCAAGATTGCAAACCCCCTCTATATTTGCAAATAAATCTTCACATCCTTAAACATTTTGCAAACAGTAAAGGAAAAATCTATTATTCAGCACTTAGTCTGAAAAGCTGGGGCTGAGACCATCTAATTGCAACACAAAGAAATTATTTCCAAGCCTCAGATATAAAGTGAATAGTGTTAGGTCTTAGTAGATTAATTAAGGACCCAGTTTCTTCCCTGAAATTTGGTACTTGGGAAGTCACAATGTTATTGTCATCCTTCAGAGATACTACTTCCATGTATACTCAGTCAAATCCTGTCTTTCCTCAACTAGCAAACTACCTTGGCTTTGATGTGGGAGAGCCCAAATAGCTCTAGGGGCAGAAAGGAGCATTAGCTTTAAAAAAAATTAATTACTTTTGAGTCCATAAAAGCATTATTTTACCCTGATACTCTTAGATGCTCAAGTTTGATATCAATCAGTTTTGCCACTAAACTGGTATTTTCTTCTTCCAGGAGCTGGACAGAAGCTTTCAAATCCCTTTCTTCCTTTCGGTAGATCTTAACCTTTTGACAATTAAAAAAAGAATAAAAGAAAGTCTTAGAATTTTGGAAAGCTTTGACAGCAACTACCTTACCAGCACATACCTAGGAAAAATGCAGCTGTATCAGCAAGATTGCACATTTGGTGAGGAAACATAGTGACACATCTTCAGACAAAAGGAAGGACTCTCTGGTTCTTTCACACCTTTATTAGAACCCTTTTACCGTCACAGCTCACATGTGTCAGCCACACACTTGGGCTATGCAACCCTGACAGCAAAACCTTCTTGTATAGTCAAACAGGTCTGCTAGACAAGAGCTCTGGATTTTTCTTCTTTGTTTTCACATCAGAGCTTTGAGAGAGGAAAAGCTTCTTTGCAGAGGTAAAGTCAGAGTCTTACTCAGCAAGTGTTTTTTTTCTAATTCCTTCTAATACACAAAACCTTCTTACCCAGAATTAGTGAAGTTTTCAGTCTAAGTAACCACAACATTTCTTCCCTCAGAGGGTGGTGGTGGGGCTCTGGAACAGGCTCCCCAGGGAAATGGTCACAGCCCCAAGGCTGACAGAGCCCAAGGAGCGTTTGGACAATGCTCTCAGTGGGGCTTTGCAGGACCAGGAGTTGGACTCAATGATCTTTGTAGGCCTCTTCCAGCTCAGGATGTGCTATGGTTCTGTGACATTGGCTAAGCCCCAGGTACTATTTGCTTTCAGAATGGTAATTGCCCCTTATCACTTTGGAGATATACTGACCAAAGGATGCTGGTTATTCAGCTCCCACAATTTCTCCCACTTTTGCTTAAGTACCAGCAAGTTCTTACCCCCTTCACTGGAGAGGGGAATGTACTATGAGAAAGATATCTTCCCAGAAACCTTAGCCATATGCACATGTTCAAGAGAAGTACCAAGTGATCTGAAAGCATCCATTCTCATCAAAACCAAATTAACCCAGCTATAATCATCCAAATTTGCAGTTAAAACTAGTTCCAACTTCTCCCAAGGATTAAAAAGGTAAAAATGACTGGAAATTAACCAGTAACAGGATGTGGCTTGGCACAGTGAGGTGATGCAGCTTTGTACCATCTTGGTGTGACACAGTAACCATGGAAAAATGTGACTGAAGTCTCCAAATCTGTTTTAATTTTGGAGGTAACTAATCTAGAGCTATTTTTGTAAGTAATTTTTCAGTTCAGTGGCCAAAATTTGAATTAAAAAAAAAGAACTGCGACAAAACTAAAATTTTTGGTTTATCACCCCCAAAGGAAATACTGAAACAGTCTGTCAGCTACATATAAACATTAGTCTGAGAGAAAATATTTCATCTATGTAAGAAAAGCAGAGAAAATGAATGGGTGAATTCAGAGGACTGGAGAAGTTAGTGATAATAGTTTTGTTTTCCCCCAAAATTCAAAGCAGTAATTCATAACATAGGAAAGTAGCAACATAGGAAAGTAACTCCTAACATAGGAAACTTCTAGTTGAGAGGAAAGAAATCCAAATCCCTCTGCTCTGAGGTGAGGGCCTGTCAGGACATAAGAGTACTCCAAAGTGCTCTCTTGTTGGCACTGCTAATGTGTGTAAAAACTGTAAGTGTTCAGTGAGACAGGGAGAAGGGAAGAACATTTATACTCATTCTGTGATGGGATGTGTAGATTTGAGCTCCTGTTTGTTTATACAGAATAAAACATTAATTCTTTCCCATTTCTTTTCCCTACCCTCATTGCTTCAGAAGCTGTGGTTTGGACACCCTCCCTGGAAAGTTAAAGATGCATGCTCAGAGCTCATTAAGGGGAAGAAGGAAAGCTGTGTCCCTTCATACTGGCAAGTACCTTAAATTAGTAACTAAAATGAAGAAACCTCTGCCAGGTTTGTTGATGTGGCATAGAAAAGTAAGAAGTACATTTATTAACTTCCCAAAAATTTTTGCTCAGTTCTCAACTGCGAGGCTCTAAAAGTGAGGAAAGGCATTTCACCCACCAATGTCATGCTTAGATTTGATGGAAACAAAAAAACCTGTATTGACTGGAATAAATAAAATCAAACTTTCACCATGGAAAAAATTAATTTCCTAAATCTGGCACACAAAAATTTTTTCTTGTCAAGAAAATTACAGCTATCTAATATATAGCTACAAATTGTCAGTAGAGGACAGTATAAAGGCTATCAAGCGATTAATTACAACTATATATGATTTTGATTTTCCTCTTTTCAGTGTAGAGTCCCCATGGTTTCTTTATGACCTTCCATTTAATGTTGTCTCAAGCCATTTCTCAGAACACGTCTCCAACATCCACATCCATTTTCTTTCAATACAGCAGCACTAGAACTTTAATGCAATTCAAACCTCCCCTCTTCAGCCACTTACCTGGTTGATCCTTTATACTATATGGCATCCCAATCTCCAGAGATAAAAATATGTAATTGTATGGAACATTGTGGTCCTTCATGTAACAGCTTGGGCAGGAAAGGGGGTCCTCCATTTGTGAAAGCAGATGTTCACCTCTTACCTTTATTCAACACATTGCACTGTTTGCTGCTCAGGATTACAGATTAATTACTGGAAAATTGCTCTCCTTTGCCAACAGAAGTCTCCTGAGGCCCATGACTGGAAACAGTTCTGACCATAGGCCACAGTATTTCAAACATAAGCTGTCATGATAAACTGCAGACAAGTGATCCTCTTACCTCTTCTTTTAGCCACTCATTCTCTTCAATCTCTCTGCGACAGTTTTTGTCTAAGTATCCCACAGCTTTCTGAGGAAACACAATTTAAGATAAAATCTCATTGGAGAGCAACACTTTGACAGTCCTGCACACTATAAAGAAGAACCTTCTGCTCTTTAGCAGGAAATAATTAAGACACATCCACACAACAGACTGTAGCATTCCCTAAGGGATTACAAGGGGATTTAGTTCACAAGGCCAGATGTTTCTCCTCTATCATCCTGCCTAGAGCAGATTATATGTCAAGCAATTTACCAATATTTTTTGATTTCCCATATTAAAATAGGACATTTCCCTTTTTTGCCTAACAAATTCTTCTGTGTTCCCAGTACTGCTCAAGTCTTACTGCTTTCAGAAAATCAAACTTTCAGCTATTAAGAAAAGTGAAATCCCAAATGAGGCAGTACTGCTCTAAAACAAGTGACCTAAGCATGTAGAGGTCTGTGCTAATGACCCAAGGCTACAATTTAATTATTGATGTCAGTAAAGTGGAAAGGAAGAAGTGGGGGGGAAGATGCCCCTGTAGATCACCATAAACACAGTCCTCTGGATTATGTTCTCACATGACTGGAAATTCCAGCATTGAAGTCAGGGAATTAAAACACCTGATGGGCCTAGTTGTTTGTAATGAAGTATGCTTTGCATTTTGTGAAAGTAAGAAGTTGTCACTAGAGCTGTTTATAAACCATGTTTTCAAATCACAGCTGGCAGAGATGACAAAAAACAAAGTGAATCAATAAACCTACATTTTCCTCAGACTGCACTATTGTGGCATTTAAAAAAATGTTGTATTCTACAAGTACAGTGAAACTTTTTTTTTCTTCAAATTGATGTATATTTTCATTCAATCTCTTTATATGTTACTGCTTTTTGAAGTCTGTAAATGTCAAAATCAAGGCCATGGCAAAAGCAACGTGTTCTCAAACAAGCCTTGTCAGTGCATGGTGCCCCAGTCTCCCGTGCCTTGTTTGTAAAATGCCCTCACATCTACCCATTGTTATTCTGGTGGAAGGAAAAAAAAAAAAGGTACATGTATGTATAGCAGTAACCAAATCCATATGTACCAGGATTTACAGGTTATTTTACTCTCAATTTATTAGAAAATTTTGAAGTCTTAATATGAGTTAAAATAATTAATTATGCAGAGTACATGTATCAACTATAACAGTTAGCAGTTTTTTAAAAAAACAAAAAGAATACCTTAAGAGCTTCTTCACTAAGTAATTTTATGTGCCTGTCAAACAGTTTCTGATTTTCTTCTCTCACAACTTTCAAAGCTTCTCTATAATATTCTTCAAAACAAAAAATGGGGAAATCAGAAATTATTATTTGCTTTCAATTTTTCCTGATAACAGATAAATATCTACATGTCATCACTAAACTGCAACTTATCAGTGAGTGTCACCTGCATAGATGCTCCACAGAAAAGGATTCAAATATCCTTTCCAAAGAAATTGTCCTTCTAAATCCAAAGAAAAATAGTGTTAACTACAAAACTAGAAATTGAAAGTGGCTTACACCTTTCTGTTCACAACTGCAGCAGCTGAGCAATTCACTGCTAACTGAGCAGTGATCACAGCAATTCTCTGCTAAAATATTGGCATCTTAACATTAAATTTTGTATCTATCAATAGCAGAGCTCCTGGAGCCATATGGGAGATTTGCTTAGAAATTTTTTTTTTTTGACGTAGAAGCATATTGGATCTCCTTATCCACGTGACATTTTTTCAGATAGTTATTATAACGTGCCTAATAAATTTTCTGACTTATCTAAGGCTCTAAGGTTCTACTTTGACAGCAGGACAAAATGGAGAATGTGTCAAATGCCACAATGATTTTCTCCTATCATTACTTGTGATCATTGTTTACAAAGTTTGTCTTACATTGAACTGAATAGGTTTGGCTTCATGTTCTAGTCATTTGCTATTTAATTATTTCATCCTTCCTTTCAGTTCTTTTGGTTTTGCTCTTCCAAATAGCTCACTTCTGCTTGATATTTCCTCCTTCTAAAAGAATGAATGAGATTGCAGTAGTTTTCTTTGAAGGAAGGCACAGCACACTTGTTACAAAGGGTTGAAATTCAGTCTTTGACTGCACTTGTGTTGCAGACACCCTATTTCTGATCTAGCTGTAAACGAATATCTGCTCATGGATGCACTGTGGAGTCAAAGGCAGTCAAATATGAAAGGTGTATTAGTAGTGCATTAATTATTAATTTAACACTGTAGAAGCTGGACTTTACCATCTAGACTTGGCAGAATGAAAAGGAAGTACTTCCATACTATAATGAATTCACTCTTCCATTATTTCAGATAGCTAAATAACCTGAGTTGTACTTGGAGAATGAAAAAGGAGAAACTATGTCTCTGAACAGTTCCTAAAGAGGGTATCTTCCCTAATCCTCTCTCTTCAACACTGTTTTCCCCACGCATCACCTAAATGTGTAGCTCTCTTTTGCTTCCACTCCTCTCCGGCTGTTTTGCTTAAAATATCACCACCAGAAAACATGAACTGTGCCAGTTCCAAGCCCTTCAGTGGTACACACAGAGACAGAAACCTGTTCAACTATGCTTATTCTCTAAGCCTGTTACACATTCAAGGTGTGAGCAAGCCAAATTTGTTGCTGCCTTGCTCTAAAAGCTTGATAGATTTCTGCTGGAAGGCTGTAGTCCCCAGACACTTTCTAGGTTCAGTTTTAGGGAGTTAAGCAAAACAGTATGGTAAACATCCAGTACTGTCAGCATCATTTTCCAGTATGTTATGTAGGCCACTTATACACGTACCACTATAACATGACTTTCAATAAATACACTTCTGTTGGACCATGATTTTTTGTTAAACCATGACATTCTGTACCCTGTGGCATGCAGGAGATCAGACTGCCTGTCCCTACTGGCATTCTATATAAAAGCCCATTCTCTTTTTCATTTCATATTTCAGCAGCTATATAGCAAAGTTTTAAATCTATGAAGAACACCAACACTGCGTAATGAAAAAAACCCAACCTCTCCTGAGTACAGGTGTGGATATCTGACAAGCTATCTGGAAATGCAGAAATCACAGAGCAGATCTTAATGGTGGTAAAATATGTTTTGAGAGACAAAAAGATAGCTGGCTGGCTCTTATTCACAGTAGCTGATGCCTGGTAATGGCTGGCACAGAATATACAGAGACCCTTAGAGCAGTGTCACTGCCTGTTACTACCAGCTGCTTGGCTGCGGTCACGCATACTGAGAGGGACATAAAGAAAGAAAACCAGGACATCCTTATCCTGTGGGAAGCATGGGTTATGTAACAGCAAAATATTTAAATTATTTTAAAAGAATGCAGTAATAAAGAAATCTTTGTAAAGCAGTCAGCACCACAATATATAAGCTCTCAAATTAATTCCACTGCTGTGACAGTGCTGAAACAGTTCTCAGTAAGTGTCTGTGTGTGTACCGGCGATTTTGCAGGACCTCACACTGTGTAACGAGGAGGAAAGGCCCAGACTGGCTAAAGAGCTCCCTCTAGTCCTGCACGTAAACCAGTGCGCTCCACAGAAAAGTGTTCCAAGAGTGAGCTCATACTACTTTCCTGTAAAAGGAGCTTTCAATATGTGAAGTGCTTGTAGATGATGAGAACTAACAACAGCAGAGTCAACATTTTCAAGTATGACTGCTAAGGGAGCTCTCTGTGTAGGTGACCTAAATATGTGTAGACTTATTTTTACAATTAACTGCTATCCTTCTCAGTAACATTTTTTTTAATTGGTTGCCTGTATTTTACAAGAAAACCATCAAAGGACCAGCTTGTCAGTTTCTTGAACTGTCACAATTTCTTTAAACTTTATCAATTTTTTAATAAAGGAACTTCTACAGAGAGAGAAATAAAGAAAGGGAGTTCTTATATTTTTCAGGATTATACAGCCCATCTTAGATGCACTTAAAAAAGTTAATGCAAATTACTAGAAAAGTTGATACAAGTTGCTAGAACTGCATCTAAAACTAATTTAATCATTTAATTTTAATTTTTGCAATATGCAAAGACCCTGTATGACTTGCATTACACCAGCTGTAAACTGACCTTCAGTTCTTTCAAGTTCATATTTGACATCTGCAATGTCTTTTTCCAGACTGCTAATCCTCTCAGCATGTATTTTACTTCCAACATTTTTGTACTCCAACCAATAGTCTCTCTCATGCTGCTTTTCTGCAATTTTTTTCTTAGTTTCTTCAATTTGGGAGCGCAGATCTATTAAAATAAGAATGTCAAAAGACAAGTTCATTACTGATCTATTGAACTGATAATTCTTACAATGTCAAAGTGTTTAAGAAAGGAGCTTTCACAGGGAATGGAAAAGGAAGGGGGATTCTTCCACACTACAGAACATTTCAAGGGCCACCATCATTGCTGAAAACAGCTTGATCTTATTCTTCCAAAGAGAGACAACTGTTCTCACCAAAATGTTGTAACCAAGGTCACGTCTCTCCTACAGAGAGTTGCAGGGATGGCAACTGGAATTTTCAACACTCAAAACTGGTCTTTTTTCCTGCCATCAATAGTTTTTTATTTTTTATCTTCAGTAGAGCCAGTGCTTAGGACTTTCATGAGTTTCACAAAAGAGGAAGCCTCTGTACTTGCACAATGCTAAACATCACTTGGAAGGGACAGGTTGATTTGTAAGCCCTCCACAATCTCATACTAAATTGAGAGAGAGCCCAATTTTGGGAAAGGAATAGTTTTATACTTTTTATACAACAAAGAAGTTGAATCTCTACTTAAATTGCAAAACGATGACAACAACATGTACTCAATCCCAAGTGTGTAAACTGCAAACCACACTTCCCCAACACACAACATACCTTGAAGAAGTTGTTCTTTGTCCTTCACAAACTGAAAAACTGCTTTCAGTGATTCTTCCACATCATCCCTGGTTACAACCTCCTTCTCATCTCGTTTTTTCTCCTTTTCTTCTATTTGCCTAACTAAGTGCCTGATAAGCACCTTCTGTTCTTCCTTCAGAACAACATCCTAAGAAAGAAGACACAGCTGATATTAAAATGTTTTCAAAGTGACAAATTTAAGCAAAAAAAGTAAAATCTGGCCTAGTGCCAGATGAAATGCAAGAATACCCAGCTAAACACCTGTTCTTCATATTCTGAAAGGTTAGAGCAGAAGGGAGAATTTGCAAGGCTCAGATATTTCTTCAATAATTTCAAGACCACTGGAAGGAAATGAGAGACAAATGACAGCTGTACTTGGTACAGCCCACCTCCATTTGCCTGGAAAGAAAGATGCTTGTAGATAATTTACTAACAATGTTTATATGTAGCAATTTGCTTCATGTTGACATTCTTCATGAGAACATACCATCTTCATATAGAAAAATCATGAGACAATCAGGTCACTTGCATATAACCACAGCAAAAAGTCTTGTCAGAGCTGAAATTAGTAATACTTCCTGATTCCACAACTGTGATCATAACCCTTGGCCATGACCCTCTCTAGTGACACTCAGATTGTTTGAAATTACTGATTGTGTATGCTTGCTCCCAAAGGACACCATACAGGAGCAAACAAGTAGTAAGCAACAGTTATCAGGCAGTAAAAAGAGTCTCAAGCATTCCTCAATTCTAGGATTAACTCTAAACCGCCCAAAAAGATTAAGTAGGAAATAAAGAATGGAGCTCAAAGCACTGTCGAAACATGATTCAATTAAAAGAATAGCACTTCACCCATGCCTTTAGATTGATACGCTGCTCAATCTAAAGCATGGGGTCCTTGAAAGACCACGAACTAGCAGCTAACTGGGGGAACAACTGTAGAAAGATAGCTGGGGGTAAAATTAGAGGAAACTGGCAAGTTGTAATGGTAGGGAATTATAGAGTAAAGTGCAGCTGCTACTGTCTGAATGTAATGCAGTTGGCATGCTCTAAACCTGTTCCATGATGATGCCCTACAATCTGCTAAAGGGGATAGAACAGAGGGCGGAACAGAGTGGAGACACTGTGGCCAGGCTGTGTAGAAATCTTTGCAGAGAGGGGAATTCCATGGCACTCTGTAGCTGACAAACTGCACAGCACATGTCAGCCAGGGGACAGAGGAGAAGATGAAGCTCCACCTAAACATAAAGAAATAGTATGAAAGTAAATTAGGAATGGGAAGAAGTTTGGGAAATCCATCATAACTGCTGGGATCAGTTGTGAGGCTGAACCTGTCTTCTCCCTCATAGGGACACACCTATTAGGTTAAAACCGTGCTCTGTGAGCACTGAATACTTTGGATTACAGCCTGTCTGTCTGCTGCTTTGAATATGTTTTTGCAGATAGATATTATAATTGAAAATCCTTAAAACTTGATCTGTCACAACTTTATGTTAATAAAGAGCATTATTCCATAAACTGTCAGTGTGAGCCCTTCATGGGCACTGGCTGTCAGTAACACACTCAAACAAAGTGGGGAGACTCACTGAGGGGTCTCCCTTATGCTGTTGCTCTGTGTCTCTGAACAAGGCAGTTGAACCGCCCTCTGATCCAGCAGTATAACCACAAGAGACATAAGACCCAACAATAATCATAAAAGCCTTCAGATGCCTGCAGAAAGAAGAGCAACTGCCACTTCCAGTGACAGTCAAGCCACAAATGAAACACCATCCAAGCTTCAAGACTGAAAGAAGTACCACAGAAAGCTAAACAGATGGATGCTTATAAAAGCAGGGCAAGCATCAGCATGGGACGGACAGAGAGGCATTGTTTCAATGGTTCACTGATATGAAGTGCAGGCTGCAACATGATCCAGAATAAGGATTTTTTGAGCATTTTCAATTTCAATAGGTGACTTTCTAATATCTATTTTCAAAGTTCACTGCTCACAGTAATCAGATGCCATATTATGGCTGTTTATATACAGCTCATTTGCATGGTTCTTTAAAGTGTCACTCAGGTGAGATCAGCAGTTACACGACCTTGTTCTAAAAATTACCCAAAACAATTCTTAACCCATGAGAAAGTGTGTCTTCATCAATCAGTGCTAGAAATCACAGCTAGTAAATAGCATGATGGTCTTTCTTCTGTATTGAATTTTTATTGTAACTCAGTTTGCAGCAATAACTAGATTCTCACAGAAACCTGTGCAATTTCATTACTTCAAAAGTGATTCAAAGAAGCTCAGCAATTCTCAGTGCTTGGTTAGGTCTACTAATACTACTGACAAAAATGAAATTTATACCATTTATTCTTCATGTGTTGAAATTTTGAAGAATATTTGTAGGACTGGTTAAAAGGCATCTCTGAACATACTGCAGGAAAGGTACCTACTTGTGGGAACTCAGCGCATCACCTCGGATGCTCTGAGTCCCAGGGAGAGCCCCTGGGGGGCTCAGAAGTCCTGGAATGTAGCCAAAAGTACCTGGTGGCTTGATTTTGACCCTTCGAGAGTCGTGCTATCTCAACATGAGGATTCACAGGTTTCTGAGGTGTAAATGGTGAAGGACAAACACTTTTCTAGACTAGAACATAGGTTTTAGGATTTTGGTACAAGGGGGTATGATGGAAGCAAGATGGAGAATTTAGGCCCGACCTCGTGGTTCTTCTTCTTCTTCTTGTCATCCATTTTCTGTGTGATGTATGCACTTTGGATTGGCTTATACTAAAGGTGCACTGTTCAACAAAGGTGATGGGAATTGGTGAAAAATTGTAAATATCATACACGTAATTATCAGTATAAGAATGTTCTACTGCCCCAGGGGCGGGGAGTTTGCGTGTGGCTGCCTTGCTGGTCGGATCTCAGCTGGGCAGAAGAAAAACCTTTTAGATAAGATAAAATAAACAACCCGAGAAAAAGATCAAAAGAAGAGTCCAGACTCATCTGTTCATCGCAGGCTGTCTGCGGACCACCTTACGCGTGTCCGACAGAGACAGACAGCCGATCGGACACCTACTGAAAGCAGGTTTGCTGTCCTGTGCTTGCTGCAGAGAAAGATGCCAAAGGGAAACAAAGTTGATAAAAGGACTAGAGCACGAGTCTGATGTGGAGCAGCTGAGGATGTTTAGTCTGGAGAAAAGGAGGCTCAGGTGGCACCTCATCGCTCACTACAACCACCTGGAATGACTTTGTAGCCAGGTGGAGGTTGGTCTCTCCTCCCACATAACAAGTAACAGGGCAAGAGGAAAAGAAAATTGTGCCAAGTTTAGATTGGATATTAGGGAAAATTTGTTCACTGAAAGAGTGGTGAGGTATTGGAATAGGTTGCTCAGTAAAGTGGTGGAATCACTATCCCTGGAAGTGTTCAAAAGATATGTTGATGTGGCACTTTTGGACCTGGTTTAGTGATGAACACAGTGGTGCTGGGTTAAACAGCTGGACTTGATGATCTGAGAAGTCTTTCCCATCCTTAACAATTCTGTGATTCCATTAAACTCACTTTACCTTACTTCCACTGAACTCACTTTACCTTACTGCCCTGTCCTATTCTGTAATGTTCTACTCCTGCAGTTTCTTTTTGACATGTTATATTTAGGACATTTAGGACATTTATGCTATATGTCACATTTAATTCAGATAACACTTTAACTTTCAGCACAAAAGTGACTCACTAACTCTAGTTTCATTGACTGTAACAAATTCACTACAATAACTAATTTTAAAGTATGTATGTATTTGAATGGAAAGAATAAAACTGAATCTATAAGTAAGAATATCACAAATAAAATTTGCTGCATAGTCACTTACCTTTTTAATATTTTCTTTGATCTTTTCTTCCAATCCTTTCAGATGAAACAAAACCCGTGCAATTGCTGCTTCCTTTGCTGCAATGCTATGAAGAGAGAGTAAAGAGACATTCTTATAAAAACATTAGAGAAAGGAATGCTATTTAAGCTAAATTAGATATAAATATTACCAAAATGTTTATTTTCATATCATATTGATTGACTCATTTGGGTAAATACCACTGTCTGCTTACTACACAAGAAAGAAAATATTTCCCACATACATGTGAGCCTGCATGTTAGTTTGGATTTCATACCCCTACAGAGCAGCAGACTCCCTGGTTATACTGTTCCTGTGTAGCCTCCTGAGAGGCTGGAGCTGGTTTGTTCATTCTGCATGAGGTTTAGCTGACCTGTTACACAGGTCACTTTCTGGACAAGATAATTTGTGCTCCAGAAAACACTGCTTTAGTATTCTGTACCTCTGTTCCCAGCATTCATTAATCATATGGCACAATAGAGGCAAGTATTATAATTATCACAAAGTCTTTTATTCATTTAACAGCTGTTCTTACTTCAGTTTTTAGTTTGGGGTGCTTTTTTGTGGTTTTGGGAGTTTTTTTCCTTTCTCTATTGCCTTCAGCTGTTTTAAAAGAAGCTAATTTATTTCCTGGTTAATTTGCTAAGTTTGGATCTCACTGAATCATGCAAATTCCAGGTTACTAAGTTTGCATCCTCTGGTGTCAGTGTGCTCCAAGGTATTCTTCAGGTTTTCTATTAAGTAGAAGGATATTAGTTAGAGAGAGACTAGACCAGAGATATGGGGGCACCATGGTCATGGCCACAGCAAAAGTACATCATAAGATGTAAGATTGTGCCTAAAAAATGCTGAAACAGAGAACTTTAATGAAAATGCAAAATAACAAACTCCCTAGGAAGAGCGACCATTCTTCAGTGAAAGGAAATAAAAAACAGGAATGGAAGTTAAATAAATACTACACACTTGATAAATCCTAAAGTGGAATGTGACAGCTATTCACTTGTATGATTATCCACCTTTGATCAGTCAAGTAGTACAGAGAAGTTACAGATTACAGAGGTGAAGAGAAAGAAAGGGAGAGCAAGAGGGACAGAGAAGAGAGTTGGAGAAAGATAAAAACAGCAAGAAGAATACTTTTCTTCCCTTTTCCCCCTACTGTTGCTGTAGAAACTACATATTCCATTTCAGTGAAGCACCTATTTCAGTGGAAGACTCTCCAGACAATGAGTCATTTGCTTGGATATTAGCATATGCATAACAATAATTTTATCAGAAAATGGTACAGTTTTTTTTTTCTCAGCCCAGTAATGCAGTTTCCTTATTCCTTCACAAAATAGGTGAGTTAGTTTTGGACTTTTCAGAAGGTACATGTTTGTGATATGATTCAGCTAAATCTAGGCTATTTCATTATGGAAAATTGTACTCAGTGCTCTGTAAAATAAAACAGAAAAGTCCCACATAAACCCTGTGAACTCATACAGATGTCACTACAACTATAGGAGCATACTTTTTAGTTGGCTTACTCCACTTGTCATTTCCACACCAAGGCACTACTCCTTGCTCCCTAAAAGCTGATAATTGTTGGATATCTGGTGTTCCTGAAGTATTTCCCTTTCAATTTCTGTCTCTTAGATAAAAGTCATGAAGCTTACTTTTTCTCTTTTTAATCATTTACTCAAGAGACTAGAAATCACATAAGTTGGACTGGTTTGTAACTGTTTCAGATATTTCCCCCTTGGCTTTTATTTTTCTCTGCTTGATTTTTAGAGACCTTTAATTTATCCATCTCTTACTTTCAAAATAAAACACTTTGTGCTCTGCTCTCAGCTGCACCAAGGAAGACAGCAAACTGTAGGTCTTGAGGTTCTGGCTAGTGACAACAAACCTCCGCGAACACCAAGGAACCCTAAAAAATACAGTCAAATGTGATCTTGCAACTTCAGCATATGCTGATCAAAAGCTTGCTAACAGAAAAAATGTCAGGGCTTTTTGGTTTTAATATTTTTTTCCCCCAAGTTATAGCCTAATGGCATAAAATTTCTGACCCACTGAATTGCTTTCTTACAGCTACAGTTGAAAAAGTGTACCTTTCTGAAATACCCTTGAAACCTCAAAACAATCAGCTCAGGCTCTAAATTGTCTAAGTTGTCTTTGTTATCTGCTTCCTTTATCCACATATTCTATATGAGTGAAAAGTTAAAATATATTAAACCTACTGATATTCTAGTAAGGCTTCAGGTAAATCTGATTCAGGCTCTTGAACTTGCTCTTCTGGTTTCTTCTTTTTCTTACTCTCTTCCATTTTTTTTTTTTTTTTTATACTTGTGCTAGAAGTAGAGGGAAAAAAAAGTATAGAGATGAATGGTTTACAAAACATTGTGTGTTCACTGGCTTTTGTCACTTGTGACAAGCGTGTAACAGTTCTGACATTAAAAAACAAGTTGGATTTTTGACAGCAACAGTCCTGCCCAGGGGTAGCACTCAGGCCCATGTCTATAAACACATACACATATATATGTGTGTGTATATATACATATATATATATGCAATGTAATGTATACCTGAGTAGATACAGTGGTCTCTATCACCAGTTACTTACTGCATCCCTTGCTACAGGTTGTCCTTTACATTTTTGCAAATTAAACCAGCAGTTGCTCCTTTTCCAGTCCTTTGTTTCTTTATCATGCTTGTTTTATCAAGTCCACTTGTTCACATGCCTCTCTTTCCCTCTCCTTCTATTCTCCTAGCACTATGAATATCTCCTTTTCACCACAACTCTGATACCAGTTTTCATTGTCAGAGCTGGAACAAAAGCACTTTCTGAAGGGATGTGTATGTCAGCAGTATTCCCCAGGCACGCTGTCACAGCTACCAATCTTAGAATTCAACTGATAGTGAATAGCTCTGCAATGGAACTGGTAGTATATATTATACAAAATAAAAAATGTCACAAGAAAGAGCACTTATGAAGATTCCTTGCTTTTAGCAGTCACATAATCAAATTTTCCAAACCAAAATAGTTTATGTCATATAGAATGTTTATTACTGAATGAGTAGAAACACTGTATATAACCTGTTTTTGTATTAAACTGCCTCTCTGAATTTAAATTCTGAATTTTACAATAATTGGTGAAATAGATAACAACTTGTTCTGTGACTAAATACAGCAGGCTGGATGCTTTTTCCTGTTAAAATAAGCACAAGTAAACAGGAAAAAAAAAATCAGTAAAAAGCCACATAAGCAAGGCTGTAAAATCAAGGGAATGAAGTGAAACCAACTATTGACAGATGCACTGTAATCCATACACTGAACTATGCCTTCTCACCATACTCACCCTTCCCTGAAGCAAGGCCATGTCAGCTTTCTGTAAACAAAATAACTTTCTATCCTATTACATATACAACCTTTGCAGTTTCCAATTCAGTACAATATTTTTTCATGAAACTTCCAAAAATGCTAAAGACATGGCTGTTGTAAGAGTTAAAAGAAACCAAAACAAACAAGTGAATTAAGAAAAAAACCTCACTGGGCTGGAAGTTAGGTACTTTGCTCCTCCTAGACCCCTTTGAAATTTCCAAATCAAATGCACAAGTGCAGGATACACTTATTAAGTGTAAAAAAGAATCCATCACACTTTTTCAGTGCAGACTTAACTGGACTGTTATTGATTCCATTTCCAATTGAGTATTTATTTTACTGATTTTCCTCAGAAACTGAAGATCACTAGAACACTCCCTAAGGTTTTCTTTAAATTATTTCTGTCCCTTCACTAAATAGTTAATCAAATTCCTTGCTTAAAACTGGATACAAACCAGAAAATTTTGAGTAGAAGTATTTTGAAAAGGCTTAGGGACTTTTTTTTTAACTACAGACCCATATGAGCTCCAGTGATATATTTATGAATTTGTTCCCAAGTAGAGAGGAACAAGAAAGTCTCCAAGCTGTAAAAGGTGAAAAAACACATGCTACAATAAAGGATGTTGCAGACCATAGAAAATACTCACACATGAGAGAGAGAGGAACATATTTAAGGGGACTGAGGATTGATTGCACATTTGAAACCCACAGGAGAACACTTACAGAAGGAAAGAACTATTTCTTCTCCCAAACAAATAAAATTGTGAGGCTCTTGACTGACCCCCTTTATAAGCACCAGCACTGTCTCAAGCAATAACTTCACTGCCATTGCATCCTTAGAAGGAGCAGGCAGTTTCCTGACACTGCAACCCAACTACAGTGACTTTCCCGACACTCTTTACACAGACCACCTGTACGGCAGCTCACCACTCTCATGAGCCCAATCATTACCATTAATGCCATCCAAACTAGCACTTGCATTCACACAATTATCCCCGTATATCGAGCAGCTGCACTGCCAGAAGCCTCCCCTCCCTCAGTCCCCAACACAGGCGGACTGTGTATATAGATTCACAGAATACAATGAGTTGGAAGGGACCTGTCAGAATCATTGAGTCCAACTTCTGGCCCTATGCAGGACACTCCAAGAATCACACCACATGTCTGACAGCGTTGTCCAAACACGCCTTGAACTCAGCTTTCCCTGAGGCCATCCATCCCCTCAGGTCCTCTCACTGTTTACTAGAGAGGAGATTGGACCAGTCCCCTCATGAGGAAGTTGCAGACTTTGATGAGGTCTCCCCTCAATCTCTTTTTGTCCAGGCTGAACAGACCAATGACCTCAGCCACTCCTCATATGGCTTCCCCTTAGGACCCTTCACCATCGTTGTGGCCCTCCTTTAGAGGCTCTCCAATCACTTAATGTCTTTCTTGTGATGCACAAAACTGCACAGAATATCCAAGGTGAGGCCGCCCCAGTGCAGACCAGAGCAGGACAATCCCCTCCCTTGCCCAGCTGGTGATGCTGTGCCTGATGTCCCCCCGAACCNGCCGCCGGCGCCCTCTGCCCCGGGAAACGAGAAGTACGGGGGAAAAGGCTTGTGGGATGGGCTGGGTTTCGCCCAAATGCGGTGCCAGGCCGAAATCCTGAAGTCGTAGCTCTCTTCAATAAAGAAAGCGCGTCCCAGCTCCGTAGTGGGACAGTCCCACACCGAATGGGAGCTGGGCCACCCATGACCGCAGAGCTGCTTTCTCAGGAACCAGCTCCCTCGGTCCAAGGCACGGCGATGGAGCCTTGGGTGGCTCCTGTGCTGCAGTAACAACAGCCGTACTCTGTGGCCTGTGACCCCTTTGCTCCACGTCAGAGCAAAAGGCCATGGCTAGTGTGGGGACAGGGCTCAAGAAGTGGGAAGGAAGGCTGGAGTCTCATCCTGAACTACTTCTGCTTCTCTCCTCCTGGCCAGTGGACTGCAATAGATTTTGGACAGGCTCTGGTCATTTCCTTCCTTCATAGGATATCAGTGCCTGAGCCACATAATCCTGGGAGCCATACTCAACCACAGAAATAAATTATTGATCACTAAAGTGCTGCTGCCTGCATTCTCAGGANTAGAGAGGAGATTGGACCAGTCCCCCTCATGAGGAAGTTGCAGACTTTGATGAGGTCTCCCCTCAATCTCTTTTTGTCCAGGCTGAACAGACCAATGACCTCAGCCACTCCTCATATGGCTTCCCCTTAGGACCCTTCACCATCGTTGTGGCCCTCCTTTAGAGGCTCTCCAATCACTTAATGTCTTTCTTGTGATGCACAAAACTGCACAGAATATCCAAGGTGAGGCCGCCCCAGTGCAGACCAGAGCAGGACAATCCCCTCCCTTGCCCAGCTGGTGATGCTGTGCCTGATGTCCCCCCGAACCCATTTGGCCCTCCTGGCTGCCAGGGCACTGCTGACACATGCTCAGCTTGCCGTCGACCAAGACCGCCAGGCCCCCTCCACTGGCTGCTGTCCATCCTCTCGCTCCCCATTCTGTCGGTACACCGGATTTGTCCCATCCAAGGTGCAGAATACAGAAAATCTATTACCTCAGTCACGCTACAACATCGTGCAATCACACTGCAACCCCTTCCCAATCTCCAAAGCAGGCTAGCAATTCCCTCTGCCCTCAATCCGTCCCTGGCTAACACTTCCCCCATGTCCCTTACCCTATTCCCCCAGTCCCCTTCACCACCAGACACCTCAGTGAAAGATGGGCCACCCCTCACCGAGGCCAGCGCCTCTCTGCCCGCAGGCACCAAATCCCGCTGGCACTGTCACNGTCATTTCCTTCCTTCATAGGATATCAGTGCCTGAGCCACATAATCCTGGGAGCCATACTCAACCACAGAAATAAATTATTGATCACTAAAGTGCTGCTGCCTGCATTCTCAGGAAACATAGAATCATAGAAAGGCTTGTTGGAAGGGACCTTAAAGATCATCTCACCCCCTGCCACGGGCAGAGATGTCATCACAACTTCGGTTTGCTCAGGGCCACATCCATCCTGGCCTTGAAAACTTTTAGGCACGAGGAATCCACAACCTCTCTGGGCTCTCCTTTCTTAGTTTAAAACCATTCACCCTTGTCCCATAACTATCTGCCTGCATAAAAAAAGTCACTCTTCCCCTTTTTATAGGTCCCCCTTTAAGGACTGGAAGGCTGCAATGAGGTCTCCGTATGGCTGCCTTTTCTCCATTATGAACATTCACATTAACTTGCTTTGTTCATAATTTTTGGCCATCTGTGTGGGAATTTGTGTTTTCCTTTGACAAGTCCTGTTTGACATAGTAGAGCAGTCTCTGTAATTAAGATATATTCATTAAAGTAAGGAAAAAATGCTTTTAGTCCTACAGGCAGAGATCTCTATCCATGCTGCATAAGAGAGTAAATTTAAAGATGCCCTGGTCACTGGCAGCAGGACTTAAATTTGCTTTGTTTGGGAGCAAAAGAGAAGGAAAATGATCAGGCCATAGTCATGTACATCTGATCTTTGAAGCCATTCCTTTCATGCTCATTATTATCAAGCCACTCTTTTTTCTTACCACAGAGAGCACTGTATAAAATAATATAAATTACCCACACTGTTTCCTTTTACAGTTTACACTTTCAGTATACATTTTCTTGTAATGTTTTCAAATAAATTCTAAATAACTCTAAAATATTTTTGTAGGCTTAATTTTTAGAGGCTCTGCACTCCTTCATGTGTGAAGAGAGGGAGCTTTGATGGGCTGAGAGCTCCTGTGGTGGACTTGGGGGCAGCCAGGCAGGGTATTTCTCAAGCTCCTTCACTCACCATTATTGCTCTGCCTTCCTTTGTGCATGTAGAGAACTTTTAATGGCATAACCTAAGAGTGTGGAAGATTTTAAAAGGAAAAAAAAAAAGTCCCAGGAACCAACTGAAGGATGAAAAGCAAGGGATAATGTGCTCAAAGCCACCTGGGAAATGTCACTAGAGCCATTAAATGAACAACATCAGAGTTAGCTGTGATTTGTTTTAGTTCATCAGAGAGCAGCTCATTGTCAAAGGCAGTTGAGTGACAGGAGGAAACTGGAGGAAGGAAAGCATTATCAGCTCTATTTGCTTCATTGGAAGCTACTGTCTCTTCAACTAATACCTGTCATTTTGTTACCACACCAAGGCACTCACTAATTTTTTCATTATTGGAAGAAGATGGGATGACTTCCTTTTTTACTTTGGGAAATCACTAGAGAGATAGACATGCTGAATGAGGGGGTGAAGGAAGACACGTGATCCACTTTCTGAATCTGATAGCAATACTACTATGCAAAGATACCTGCAGACTTGGCTGGTTTGGGTCTTTTTCCTGAAGATGCCATAATACTCTCTGTTGCACTACAGTCAAAACCATGATTAAATCTTTTGATTGTGCTTAACAACTTTTTTTCAAAGTTCTCAATCTTTTGAGAACTTAACAACTCTGTGATTTGTCTGGGGAACACAAAGAGGAGGGTGGGTAGAATATACCTTTCTGTGATTAATTTTTGTTCTCTTGCTGCCACCTTGAGAGTGTTCAGGCACAATTCACTTGAAAAACAGCTGTTCTGCTCTTACATAAAATGAGTAGATTCTTCAAATCTGCTGAACCACTGCAGAGTAGCTGTGGGGACAGGCTGGATACTGGATGCAGACTTTTTCCATCTGCATTTACTGATGAATGAGTCTGAGGGTCCTTCAGGTATTCCATGTTCTGAAGGTCATTCACATATTTTCAGTTTCTTCTTGATGAAGATATCACCTGGCAACTGGTCTGAGGTGAGATAGTCCTTACACTCACAAACCCACAGATTTCATCTGAATCCTTTTTAAGAACACATCACTAAATTAAATTTGAGCAGGAGAGCTCACCTACATATTTTAACAGACGCAGCACACACCACATACACAGTTTCTCAGCAGTCACTTCTCACAGTGCTGGAGACCTCTGCGATTTAGCACCAAGGATCTGCTTTTTCCTAAGCTTGAGTCCAAAGTCCTTGATTTGAGGGGGAATTGTTTGGGGCGGTGGGTACACCAGACCATCAGTTCCAAGTCCATCCAGCAGGGGTCAAGCGCACTCACAGCTGCCGGCTGATACCACTGCTTTACTCATACCTTCCTTTTAATTCGGGACTGCTGCGAGGTGGGGGAAGGAGGTATTTTACACAGGAGAAAAGTATGTTCCATCTACGAAGAGTGTCAAAAGGGCTTCGCATCACTTCTAATTAAGTGATGTTTCTTGATCTGTGCTGGACAGCACTTTAGTGTGGGTTTGAATAGATACAGCTTCGTACGCTACATTGGGATGAATAAACTGATGTGTAGATGAGAGGAGATTGAATGAAAATTATTGAGGGGAGTAAGCGACTTTTAATCTTTCACAAGGTCTCCAATTCACTCTGATCCTTGTGAGCTGAATGCAAGCCTTATTAAAAGATTATTAAGGCAGAATTTTACTGCATAGTGCAAGAAAAGCATGTTCTAGTCCCTTATTTTGTTATCAGAAAGGAAGAGCCGCGTGTCAAATGCATGAAATTAAAAAGACATGTAATAGACCAAGACTTTATACCAATACTATGAACACTAAATTTTCTCTAAAAATTGTTTCAACGTATCCAAGTTTGAGAAGGAAGTGAAACATAAGAATTTATTGTTAGCACGAAGCCAGGGCTGACGGTATAGGATTTGGGGAATGAATGGACTTAGGCTGGGAACACAGTGGGGGTGTAATTGAAACCAGAGCTGCTTCGAGCGAGAGCCGAGCCAGCGCTCCGGGCGGCAGACGTGGGCAGGTGACAACAGGGCTGCCCTCAGGGCACAGCGGCCCCACTCCCGGGCACGCCAGACGCTGAAATCCTTCAGCTGCCCCAAACTAGAATTAAACCAATTAGATCAAGCACTGTGAGAAGAGCGTGTGTGAGGGGAAAATACCAGCACACCAGCTCTCCCCATGCCGGGGGTCGGTGCTTTCACGCTGCTCGCAGAGCAGAAATCGCCGTAACTGCTGGTGGTGGTGCCTGGCTGCTGAGGGAAAGGTCCCGCTGAAATACCCCATGAAATGGCGGCATGTGTATTTTGTGCCACTAATTAAACAGAAAAGCACTTAGAGCGGCTTCCTGAATAAATAGATGACTTAAAGCTCTGTTATCGCGGCCCGTATCTGTGCTCAAACAGGGGCGTGTGTTCACACTTCTCGGGGTGCCTATCGCCAGGTAAAGTGAAATACGGATCATTGTCCCTCAAGGCAGCTCGTCAAGTCAAGCCGACAGTCCCTGCATGGGCTTCGTGTGAAGCAGCCACTGTNGGGCACCGGCACTGGCCCGGGGCGGCGGGACGGGCTCGGCCTCGCCCGCGCCGCCGTCTCCCTGCCCTCAGACAAGCGGGGCGGAGGCGCGGGACAGCGGCACACCGCCGGGACCGGGAAACCGGCGCTGTCTCTGGCCGGAGGGAAGGAAGGGGGAGCCGCGGAGGGGACGGAAGGACAGGTGAGGCTGGCCTAGAAAGGGCTCTGGGGTTGGGGAGGGGGGGGCTTGCTAATGGAGTGACTCGGAGTCAAAAAGGCTTGCAGAGGCCACCCGCGCTCGCAGTGTTGGGACAGCGGCAGAGCGAGCCCGCCGGCCGCTGAGGAGCCCTGGCTGCCCGCCTTCGCCAGCCGGGCTGCTCCGCAGGGTTTGGCCGCGGTCGGCTGGCAGGGCCCGTTCACCTGAGCACGGCGCGGCGCTCACAGGTGTCTCGCCGGCCCGGCCCCGGTTGTTGACACGGCAGGGAAGCGGCGCTTGTCAGCGCCTTCCNTGCTGCCTCAGAGCAGTGCCCACTGACAGCCGACCCGAAGCTCCCCCCCCGCGGGCAGTGTCACCGCCCCACCCGGTCACGGCCCCGCCGGGCACACNACCGCTCTCGAGAGCCCCGTGCCCGGGGAGCCGAGCGCCGGGACATCCCCGCTGCTGCTGCCTCTGTCCGGGGTGAGAGCTGGGTATCTGTCAGAACTTCGCTGCACAGAGCTCTTGGAGTCTGCTGGAATGAGAGTACTCCATTTAAATGAAGGTGCTTAGATATTAGCTGAGAGATGTTAATAACCTTTTCTTAAATAGTAAACGCTTTTAATCGCAAAACAGTGAACAGTCGCATCATCCAGCTGTCTCTGGAATGACTTGCGAGATTGGACCTGGCCCTAAAATCTAATGCAGCCAGTTGTGTCATTCCTGTGTGAGCTGGAAAATCTTCAGTGTGAGCAGAAGACTATGTTTAGGAGATTGCTAGGATGAAGGTCACTTAAATCTGGGGACAGATTGTTAAGTGACAAGTATTTTTTAACTTTTTGAGAAAGCGCAAGGGGAAAGCACTTAGAACATGTTGTAGTGATTTCATCCCCCCACACTCATTCACAACATATGCTTAACAGGATGTTGTGAGAAGAAACTTGATTTTATTAGCTGAAAGAACTGATCAAAGTGTTGCACCAAAACATTTGCATGTTTCCTCACAGATTGAAGTGCTCAGTGATGGATTGTTTAAAAGACTAATGAATCAAAGCACTTTATATTAAACTTGTATACTGCAGCAATGCAGCTTTCCAGTCATTAGTTCTTAATTACCTTTAGTCGTTATTATCTCTTTCCCAAACATTTCTTAACAATCACATATATAAGTGGTAGTAAACCTGGAGTATATAATGCCCTGGAGCTAGTGCCCTATATTTAGCACTGATGACTACACTTGATGGTTTGTTTCAGTTACAGGAGGCACAGTGAAGTGCTTGAGAGCTCCTTGGCAAGAGAAGCTAGAATCAAAGTGAGGGTTTTTGTGATTTTCATAAATTATCATCCTTCTTTTCTAATTGTTAATGTATTGTTCACCTTGCTTCCTCCCTGGAAGAAAAGGGGGTGATCTCAGATGATGTAGTCCATATTATTTGAGGGAATAAACTTACCATAGTGTTGCTAGGCATCTTTCTTGTTTTTCAGGATTATTCTGGTTCCATCAGACACATCTCCTCTTTGTTCTGCAATCTTATTTTAGTTTCATCTGACATCTTTCCCGACCACTCTACATTCTCTGTTCTTATCTTGCAGATTTTACTATTTGCCTTTGCTTTCCTGTGCCCTGTTTGGGCAAGGATACTGCAAGTCTGTTCATTTGCAGTTGTGTGTTATTCTTGTATACTAAGTTATAAAATACTACTAAAACTATTGCTGTGTTACAAAATGCTTGTACACTGCTACCAATTACATACCTTAATGTTTTTATGTCTAGGTCTAAGGCAAGGAAATATTAAGCATCTAGTCTGCTTCTACCTTACGTGTGCAGCCGTTCTCTGCTTTGGTTGTAAAGCACTTTTTAGAATTTCTTGAAGCTGTCATTGGGCCTGTCTCTTGTTAAACAAATTTCGTTCCAGCATTTCATGCATCCCAAAATAGAGTATTATCAATTTCACTGTCAGACTTTTAAAATTCAGTGAAATAGGTCTTCATGTTCTTGTTTTCCAATTCTGACAAAGGCCAGAATAAACAACATTCCCTTGCCCCCAAAAATGGATGACAGTAAAGTGAATTTGCCATTTCCATTAAGAGCTAGTGCTTTAGAACACTGGATAGCACTCCAGAAGTGCTCTGTTTCTGCTGCATAGAGACCATGTGCAGGTATTCTCTGGAGTAAACTCCTGGTATTCTGCAGGAGATGCTCGGATTCCCAAGTGAAAATACTGCTTCAGTTTAGTACATGCAGGAAATCTTTGATAGTTTCACCTGGAAAAAAGGCTTAACCAGGAAAGCTGTTGGATGAAATTGAAGAAATTACTTCTTTTCTACTCTGTATTTTTTCCTGTGCTCATGACAGAAAGGGATGAAACAGACTTAAATCAAAAATCTAATAAAACATTATTTACAAGGAAATATAAAACTAAGTTGTAGTCTCTCAGTCGGAAAAAATGTGTGATTTTCTTTTTCTTTAATTAAAAGTGATGCTGCTATCCTTTAGAAGTCACTCTTTATTCAAGAGTGACTTGTTTTAATCTTTAAGTTAAGTTTTTTTTTCTCTGCACAGAAAGTGCTTTTCGCCCAGGATTGCTGATTAAGGGGTGACTGCTAAAAGTGGTAGGTACCTTTCTGGTGCTTGAAGTCCATCACCTGGTGCATTTAAAGCCAGCTTATTGAGGTTGATCAGAAGTCAATTTAAGGAGACTCTGTAGTTTGATCTTCCAATTCCAAAACACTTATGCCAAAATGTGTATGACCAGTGATGTTGCATTTGCTGTATCAGCAGTCTCCAGTTTTTTAACTTATTTGGGCATAACTTGAGAGTGACAGCTGATTTCAGCAGAGTTATTAATGATTCATTCTTGTGGCAGGGAGTCATTCCAATTTATCAGGATACATAGATTCTTACTTCATGTTACAAGGTTTCCTTGCTATATGTAATTTGACTCTGCTTGTTGCATCAAGGGGGCAAAGGGAAGAGATGTAAAGTACATGTGAGGAGGAGGAAAAGAATACTTCTTCCCCTTCTTTATTGTATAGCTCCTTTTCTGGATGATAATGCCAGACTATTTTTGACCTGAAACCCACTCAATGTCCTGTGCCTATACATCAAATAATTAGCAGCTTAACAATTTGGTGCCCAGAGAGGCTGGGGACTCCCCATCCCTGAAAGTGTTGTAGGCCAGGCTGGATGTGGCTCTGAGTAATGTAGTGGAAGGTGTCCCTGTTCATGGCAGGGGGTTTAGATCTAGATGGTCTTTAAGGTCTCTTCCAACCCAAATAATGCTATGATCCCATTTTTTCCCCCTTACATCTTGATATGTTCCTTTTTCTCTGCAGTATAAATCTTCTAAAAGTAATTTTTTCTATTTCTCTGTCCCAGTCAAGGAAATTTTGCACTTCATCCCTCTCTAAATGTGTCTGAGTATAAACAAAAAGAACGGTAAGAAGAAAGGGGATGCTTCTCTGTGGAATAATTAGCAGAACCATATACTAGATTCACTGCAAAATGTTTTTGTTCTACAAAAGCATCAAACCATACTGGTAAATTCTGTATAGAAATTTCCTCCCCAGTGTCTGATTCTGGCTGATTGATAAACTGAAAGAGATTTAGCTCTGTACAGGCTGGATGTGCTACAGTCAGACTATGTGATCTCAGCCATGTAGCTGGAGCTCCAGAACTAGATCAGTGTATTTGAGAACACCTGGGTTAGAAATGGTTTCTATGCCATCAGCTTGTAGATGTTAAGATCTGCCACTGAGGTTTCCTTCTCTAATGAATTTAAATGGCTAATGTGATTTAAAAATAGAGTATCTGTTATGAAAAATTAAGGGTGAGGTCCAAAAACTCTCTGTAATTGCACTTGAAGCACTGTAAGCAAAAGGTATGTATCTAAGTCCTAGGCAGAAATCTGTCAAACAAGCAGAAGTAGCAGGCCCTTAACCTTCTATTCTGGTCCTGCCCACATACCTTGTTTTTTAATCCTGGGATGACTTATGTTAGTGTAAATGTCATTAATTTTATCTTGCTTCATAGTGATTACATTACTTCTCTGGAAGTTAAGAGACTTGGATTAAAAATTAATACCCTCAGGTTACTTTCCTGTTTCCTATGCTCTATTAGAACTGGACTGCTCTATAGGCAGGAATGCAGGTCTGTCTGGGTGAGGAGGGAAGTTAGGAGAGACCTTGATTTTTTTTTTTTTTTTTTTTTTTAATAGTGGCCTGTCTGAGAGAAAGTGTACCTGGCTTCCTGTTTCTGCCTGCAAGGTTGTGATATCACTTTAGTAATGATTCTGTGAGGTTTAATCCTTGGTAGTTCAGGCCTAGGAGGGGTCAAGAGAGAACCAAGCAAACCTTATCATGTATTTTGGTGAACAAGGGGATGTGCATTTGAATCTTCTTGGGTTAAGTGGTCATGAGGGATCTGGATTTGGCTGCTTCCTGGGTATGTAGCTGTAGCTATTGGGCAAGGGAGCTAACACCTTGCATAGCTATGTTCATAAAGAATGAGCCACTCCTGCAAGACTAAATACCTGTTCAGGGACAGGCCTGATACTCCAAAGCCCAGCCTCACAAACTCTAAACTCCTGATTTAGCTGCCTGTGTATGGGAAACAATTTCTGTCACAGTCTTTTGCTCCTTTTTTCCTATTCCTGTGCTATTCAGCAGCATTTGTAGGGCAAATCCTTTTCATGCAGTGCAAATTGGCACCTCATCTCATCCAGTGCAACTGAAGGCTGCTCCAGAAACTGTTCCCTGTTTCAAGCTTCTCATGAGGAGCAGTTTGGTTTAGCTCTTGCCATGACCTTTTATCTTCCTTTCACCATAGCACACCTCATTTTCAGTGTCAGAGTTCTCTGTTCACATCTGGCCGTAAGCTATCAGGGAAACTGGTACCAGTCAGGGGGAAGACAATTTTGCATGACACAGCCCAGCCCAGCAGTGCAAACAATCTTGTGAGCGAAGTTTTCATGGCTGATAGGCTTCCTGTTGTTCTTGCAATTCAATGTCAGTATTAAGGAGGACTAACATTGCTGCTGGCTGGTTTCAGCTTAGTCAGAATGATCCCAATAGCATTCAAAATTTTCATGTTATGGGGCTATATATTATGCTTGGGAGGACAAGTTATTTTCCTCTAAATAGGGAGCTATCGTGAGCTTTTTTAAATGTATCTATTAAAAAAAGGATAGCAACAAAGCAAGTAAACAAAAAAACCAATAACTCTGAAATAAAAACTTCATTGCAAAATTTAAGTTAATTTTGGTGACTGAGAAGAGACCTGATTCTGACTGGTCTATGTGCAGACTGCATGCTACCTTTTTTAACCATTCTGAATGCTACCTTTTTTAACCACTTTGATTTTTAACTTACCTGGGACCTTTGATGTAGTGCATTTTTTTGCAACTCGTTCTTTGGCTTACTTATTGTTTCTGTAACTGCAGGACTCCTAAAGGATATTTTCTTTCCTCTAGCACATGATTTGTGCTGGCAGTTGTGTGAGGCCCTGTTTCCAAGTAGGTCTGTGCTGTAGTTACGGTAGCAAGGACCTGATTAATTGACGCAAACTTTCTTAGGATCCTTGAGATGACGTAATTTATTAGGTAGGTAATTTTAACCTTCAAAACTTGCACGAGTGAGTGCCTAAGGTGAGTGGTTAGTCAGTCAACCTGTGAGAAAGGACAGACAAAGGGCTTGTTCTGTTTGCTGGTTCTTTGTTCACAGTAGTAATCAATTAAATAGAGCTGTAGTTACAAGAACAAGGCTGGTAGCTGAAAAGCAGGGAGGTTGCAGTGACAAATTAGAGTGGTTCAGGTGAGTTACAGATTCTTTTGATTCCCACAGGTACTTACTTATGCAGTTAATTGTCTGAGAATGATGGAGTACCTTTTGCAATGTTCTGTGTGATCCCAAATTTCTGTTGGGCTGCAGGGAAAGGTGCTCTGAGAAAGTTGAGATCAATGGTCTCTGTCAGGGAAAGCAAAGATGATGTAAAATGTTGCTGTCTGACTAGACAATTTTATGCTTAATATTTACCACAAAGCTGTATTGTGCATCCTCCTACAGAGGCAGTTTGCTACTAGGAGTGACCCGAGTAGTTGGCTGCTGACAGTGCTTTAGAGAAGATGCAAGTGGTACATGGAGGGAGCAACCTGTTAACCCACAGGTTCCCAGTTTTACACAAGTAGTGGAGCAAAGTTGGTCTGCCAGTGATGGTAGCTGTCCTTGCTCAACTAGCTCATCACTTCAACTCAAATGAGGAGTAAGAGCAGGACTCTCAAAGTCACAGGGATACAACAGATACTGACGAAAGGTTTTCCATAATGAGATAAAAATCATCTGAGAAGTCATGTCCATGGACTTTGAAATAAAACTTTGAAAATATTTCTTCAGAAACTGAATGCTCCAGTCTTCCAGTTGGTGTTTAGGACTGGAACTGCTCTACAAACTGTCTCACTGTCAGCTCAGTTTAGCATTACTCTAAGTATTTGAATGCAAAACCTTGTCTGCTCTTTGTAACATAGATTTCTTCTCATCAGTGCTGCTAGCCCCTTAGTAAGCCCTTTTGTTGGATTTGTCTGCTCTAGGAAAGAGTTAGAACTACTCAGTGACTGTAAACTGCAGCTTAGTTTGTTTTCACATGAGAAAGAATATCTTAACAAAGTGCAGGAAGTGTGTCACTTCCCAGTAGCCACTGATAGGAAATACTTGTTAATTAGTCACACTGTTTTGCACACTTCCATTCTCCAATAGTGCAATTCCTACAATACAACAGAATTCTAGCTAAGATGAAGCCTGTGCTTGCTGGAGAGCAAGGAAGGAGGGTAGAAGTCAAACAGTTCCCCTAAAGTCTTCAGTATCTAAACTTGTCAAGGCCTCTACTTTAGCCTTTTTGGTAAATTTTTTTTTTTTTTTTTTTTTTTTTTTTTTTTTTTTTTTTAGAATTTTCTTATATTTTTTTTTTTTTTTTTTTTT
>VZRH01004459.1:1164007-1218287 GCA_013397555.1 Urocynchramus pylzowi | reverse complement strand
TTTTTTTTTTAAGGAATTCCTAGTACATATTAGATGTTTTGATTTGACTTGCATCAATGCAGTATTCATTAGCCTAATCTGGGTAATGCTAAATCCCAAACTAGAATACATTTTTTTTTTTTTTTAAAAATGGGGAAATGGAAGAAAAGAAAAGGGATTTGGCAGCTCCTGCTTATAGATGAGTGTCTTCTGTGGGACAGTACAAGTGGGAGAAATAGCAGGTGTGTTTTGCATTCCCAGTAAAAGTTTGTGAGAAGAGAATGGAGGTCCTGTTGTCCCATTCTCATTGTTGTCTTCCATGCTGAATCTGTATGTTTAAGATGGCAAGTCTCCAGAAGAAGAGGGTAAGCACTTATTTCCTGTAAAAGGAAAGGAAGGTCATGGCTTCTTAACAAAACCTTCTTAAGAAATTAATCAGTTAGTTGCATTATGAGTTTCAGGGCTGCTTGTTGCTGGGATCTTTTTTGGAAGGGAGAGGTGGGGCAATGTTTTAGCTGTTTCTTGTGTAACTCCCTTGCTAGAGTTTGAATTTGTCTCGTATTTATGGTGGGAAAACATTCAGAAATAGCTAGTTATTAAATACAGAAGTGTATCAGATAGGTAGGGTCAGGAGATGCTTCCCAGCAAGTAATTGGTTTGCTTCTGAGCTCTCTAAAGGTTTTAGTATTTTGCTTAAATCTATTTTCAAATAAGATATAAAAACAGTCCCTCAGACTGGACCCCGTCTGAGTTTAATGCCAGTGTTTACATGAAGAATGAGAAAGTGGCAATGGGAGCTTGAGTCCTGTGAGTCTCCCACTTCTGCTGTCTAAATGGAGATGAGAATAGTTGTTACACAACTGACTCTGACGTGCTCTGCCTTCAGAGATTACAGGACTGAGTCACCTTCATTATTATATTTCAAGTCCATTATGCTGAGAAGATATTCTTTGTTTTGTAATTCTTGATGAATAGAATTAGCTAGAAGAATTAAGTTCTTTCAAACAAACTGTTACTAATTCAAGCAGTGTGCCTACTGGGATTAAACCACAGCCAAGTACAAATGGTACAATGTGCAAGGAAATAGAACTAGATTTGAAAATGTGCTAATGTTGGGATCAATAACCTGGTGGAATTTCTGTAATTTTGAAGATTCTTCAAATTATATATTTTTAGTAGATTTATACTTATTGCAATGTGAAATAAATGGCATGGCTTCTACAGTTAGTCTGGCAGTGGTCACAGGGAGAAGGAATGTTTAGGTGTGTTTTCCTAAGGCTTCTCTTTATTTTATGAGCATCTTTCTCCAGCGACCACATCCTCTTAATACCTCTGGCCTAATGGTTTTACACCATAACAGGTATAGAGATTTACATTCTTAGGCAGTGCTGCCAATATCCAAGCCCTGTGAAAGAAATGGCAAGCTGCCATATGTGATTAGAGGGATTAGGCCACAACCAAAGCAAATTATTCTTTTCTGTTCCAATATTAAGTTGTTAACTTTTATCCTCTTTGTTATTAACTCTTCTTCAGAGTAAATTGCTTTAATAGTCTTCAAAGTGGTGAAGGTCTTAATGTCTTTCCAAATAAGAATAAAATTAAACCAAGGCAGAGTCATGTGGACCAACAAATCAGATGTTCCAGGAGAAAATGAGAATTTTTCTGAAGTGCTTGTGCCAGCTGAACTTCCTCTTTCAGCTGGTTGAATGTCATTATGTAAGGCTGCCAGTGAAAGTATCTTGAGACTTGCAACTATTTTATAGGTTAAAACCAGCAAGGATTATTTTGATAGTGTTGAGAAAGGGTGAGGTGTGAGCAAAGCTTGTGTGTAACTTTCAATATTTTCCCCTTTGTGGCTGTTGGGAGCAGTTATCTGGTCCTATTCTTTCCCTTAACCATGTTGTAAGGAATACTGCATAGGAGAACAAATAGGCTTATTATTGCATTAAAATGAAGCATTGCTGTATTAATAAGGCAACACTGAAACTGCTCTTAAAATAATATCCCTCACTTCTGCAAAAGTCCTTGTTCTACCAACACTCTCCACAACTAGCTAGATAAGAACTTCCCTACCTCCCACTGACTAAACATACATGTAAGCAAACACTCTTCTCTGAATTAATCTCTGGAACTGTTAGAAATATGATATGCTATGTATACTCTGCTATTATAACTTTGAAAATATTCTGATAGCACCTCTTGTAAGAGCAGCTGGATTGGCTGCAGATATGTATATCTTACTGGGTGATCTTTTCCATTCTGCCCCTTCAGGAATAAAAATGACAGCAAGACTTCTTGTGCTTAAATTCTTGTCCTGATCATTGCAGGCAACAGCTTTTAAAACTCCCCTGAATTGTGACTTAAGCCCCTCTTCAAAGTTAATAGCTTTTCTTTCTCCACTGCTCAAAATGAAATCCATAATCCTCTGATCTTCGGAGCAAATATGTTCATGACCATTTGTGCTTGTGCCAACAGTGGCGTTTAGCTTAATTAGCTGTTCTGCCTTCATGGGATTTGCCTCATGTATTTACAGAAAAATTATCTCTAAGCCTGGGCTGGTGCTGAGTTACCTGTGACTGCACTGCTTAAATATCACTGGAGAATGAAATGTATTCATTTGTTTGTTGTTGCTGCAAAGCTGTAGCTCGTGGGGCTCGCAGTCAGAGTTACGTTACTGCCTAATGTCACTTCTCAGGGCCATAGGGGCCAGCTCTCCAAGGCTATTATTGTTCTTAGTATTCTTCTTGGCTTCTCTGCTTCAAAATAAAGGTCTGTTGTTTCCTGAGCATGGGTGTAGGCCAAACTTGGTTACTTTTGAGAATGAGTTCCTCTGCACATGCAAATTGTTGTAGTGCACAATTGCATTTATCTGTGCATTTATTCCTCAGCTTCCTGTTGCCTTATGTGTGGACTTCCAACTCATCCTAGTTGCTACTGTTGGTATGTTCTAGCACTGGAGAAATAGAGTTAGAAAAATTTGTAGCTTTCAAGCGCATAAATCCAAACCCTCTTATTTTTAAGAGCCAGTTGTAAGTGGATGCTTTCTGGGATGAAGATGTGTGCAGATAGCAGTCACTGATCAGCCAGGCCTGCAGGGTAGTTGTTCAGCTGAAGGAGTTGGCACAGAGAGCTGTATGAAGCAGCCAGAAGTAGGATTGGCTGTCACCTTCTTCCTCTTTTTAGAAGGCATTGGCTGCAAGACAGATTCTCTGGATCAAAGCTTTAGCAGCTTAGGTCTACTCTACAAGGAGCACTTGAAAAGTAGTTTTGCAATGTAAATTTAGGACTTTATGAGGTTTCTGCATGCAAAAGGAGATCTTGTTATTTTGAATGGAACAGCTGACTCTGGTGTTTTGATGTTTGTTTTCTGACTGTGTTGGTAAACTCAATGTCAGCCGTGACAAAGTACTCCAACCTTTCCCTTACCTCCCTCATTTGCATCCCATAGATATACACTGAGTAAAAACTTGGAAACCTAAACTGTTATTGTAGTACTTCTTAATGTAGTATCCCATAGTGTTCAGAATACAGTATTCAAATTAACATTCCCCTTTTGTATTTGGGGGAAAGCAGAGCCCTCTGTAGGGTTAATGAGTTTGTAGACAAAGTTGTCTTTCTTTTGTGGTTCTTGTTTTAGAAAAATGTGAATTCTGACTTCAAGCAATTGAGGTGTACAGATGCCTGAGAGGTTCTGAGAAATTTTACAAGATAAAATTTTTGGATGAGTGCCTGGCCTAAACCAGTTGGAAACCAAGAGCAGCTTAAGAGTGTGTGGGGGCAAAACTATATTTGAGTTACCTTTCTGTTTCTTTTATTGCCAGAACGTAGAAGCTTTCATGCATGAGTTGGATAAAACAATTTCAGATCCTGTTTATTTCTGGGAGTCTTTCATTTAAGGAAGGATTTTTTTGTGTGGTTTTACCTGAATTTATTGTTTAAGAAAAAAATCATGTCAAATATGCCATGATTCACAAATGTTAGTATATAGCACATGAGACCCCCTATTTTGGAAGTCAGTCAGTGTGGTGTCAATTTCCATGATTTAATCAGTTTGATAGGGATCTTTCAGTCTTATTTGAAACTTAGGACTGAAAACTTTCCTGACAAAAGAATGCTTGCCATTGAACATGCAGTGGCACCAAACAAACTGTTCAAACCTCTCAGTTCTTCCTGACATGTATAGGGGTTTTTAGGAGGAAGAAAATGTCAAAAGAAATCAAAATAATTGAGGCTGGGGTGGTGTTAGAGCGTGAATTGAACAGGGGGAAGATATAGCTTTTTTTCTTCACTTTTTATTTTTAAATTAAGTTTTACAGCAGGTTTTTACTCTAAGCTAGCAGTTTTTACCATCTGTGTTTGGAATCAGTGCTGATAATCTTTTGCAGAAAGCCAGCCTTGCAGTTACTTGTATCAGACAATCTCATGAGATTGGCCATGCACCACACACACAGAAAGAGGTTTTCTTGTTTATGAAGGACTGTGGAATCATGGGTGAAGAGCCTGCCAGGGTGGGTGGTATCTTGCTATCTCGCCTCTGATTGAAAGCAAAGTGGGGGCGCGCCCCTAGCTGAAGAAACTGCTCTACAGAGTGGTGGTATCTGGGAAGTTCAGTAGCAGTGCTGCTTGCTGTGAGCTCTCACAGCTCTCACAGCCTGTTTGGATGTGCCCTTGCAAACTGTTGTTCAGCTGGGGAGGACTGAAGCTCTATTTCCACTTATTTTATTGATTTGAGTACTGAGAGACATCAGTGAATTCTGCAGGTGGTTTTGTAAATGCTATCCAACTATTTATTTTAGATTTTTAAATTGATATAATAAAACAATATAACACATCTTCCCTCAGTCTTCTTACCACATCTTTGGTCTTTTTGTTTAAAGATATTATTCCCAACTTTCTTGCAGACTGGACTGATCTTGGGTAAGAAACAAAGCAAAATCTTTGATTATTCCAGTTCACAGCTGTCCAGGGTCTGTAGTTGCAACATGAGCTTCTGTGCCTGTTGGCTGGGCACTTGCCATTCAACCAGCATCCAGGGCTTTGGATTAGCAGTGTGGATGCTGCTTGCTGTGTCAGATGGTGTAGAAAGTTTCCACATGACACCTGAAACCAATATCCATACCTGTTCCTAAGCTGAAGGAGTACTGTTGTAGATACTCAACAAATTTAGGATTGTTATATTTGTTGGTAATCCTATAGGAAGCACTTTTCACTTTTGCCTAATTATAAACCCATAATTTTCTAAATGCAAATGAAGTTACAGATGGCAAGTTGTTTGAGATGCTGTTGTATCAACCTCATGCAACAAAATCACAATGAGAATCATAGAGAAAAAGATGGCAGCCAAACAAAAACATGCAGAAGGTGGTTGGGCCTTGGAGTTTTTGGGGGGATGATCAGTAATGCGGCTACATCTCCCTACCAAATCTAAAAGAAATGCTGCTCTTTTCAGAATGAAGTTTCCCTTTGGGTCCTGCCAGTGTCAATATCTTGTTTTCATGGCCTGGTTGCACTCTTGTGGCCGGGGGGCAAATGCAGTGACTCATTGCAGGATTGTAGTGCTGGGTAGATCGATATGAGGTCAGCATCCTGTCAGCCACATCACAGCGTCAGTGGTGGCCCAAAGGAAGACACCCACAACCCTGAAGGGCTGTGATGGAGCTGCCTGGTACAGAGACATGTCCAGGGAAAACATCTGCTTCTCTTCTGTCTCTCACCAGGTTTGGCACTAGGCATGCTTCTGAGCATTACATTTGAGCTATTTATTTCTTTTTTCTCAGGCTTTAACATCCACATCTCTGTAATCCTGAGGCACTAAGATAACCCTACCACAGACACAACTAACTCCTCCCCTTGCCACTCTCTCTATTCCTTTAAGGGTTTTTTTGAAGAAGAGGTTTTTGTCTTTGACAGCTGGAATTATCTCTAAGTAGATAGTCCTCTGAAACCATGGCCTATGAAACAGAGACAAAACAGTATTTCAAATTACTACTTGTAAATGCAGTTTGGCTTGTATAAAGCAGTGAGGTTCATGTTACCACATGACTTGTAATTGCACATACACAATATGGTTATGTATACATTATTTCACATTTATTCCATATGGTCTGTAGAACAGTGATTTGGCCTCTTTTTTTTTTCCTTTAAGTTATTGTGATAAGTGCTCTTTACTTATTTTGGGGGGGGGGTGGTTATCTCCCCTTTGCTTCAAATTGTTCTGCTGACTGTAAGAGTGGTTTAAAATATACTTGTATAATAAAAGTGTACCAATTGTATGACACTCGTTTCTGTGTTTTAGGGTGTGAGTTGTCCTATTGGGGAGGAATATATTTTCATGGCCACCTTGTTCAAGAGGCCTGTAAAACAGGTTTGACTTGAAGTGACCATTTGAACTTCATAAAGTTGTTTAATCACACTGAAAAACTTGTTTCTTTTAATTAAAAATGCATACATAATCTACTTCCCTGATCCCTGATATTGCAACTTGTTCTTCCTTGTCTCTTTTTTAGGGAATGTTTTGTTTGTTCTCAAACACTGGATATGCTGGATCAATGAACTGTTACTCCAGGAAGCAGAGCTGAGAGAACAAACTGAGAAGACATTATTGTGATGGCAAGCAGGAATGCAACACTCTCCCAGAAGTCTCTCAACTAGGGAAACATGCAAGAAAGCAACCTTTGTGACTAAACCACTGACTGTAACCCAGTCCAGGTTTGTCAGTGCCTGCTGAAAAAGACTTCTAGAACTTTAAAGCAGGCTACAAGACTGTCCTCAGCAGGATCCAAGATCTTCCCAGACGGTTTATCAGCCCTACACACAAAACAAGATGATTGACCTAAGCTTCCTAACAGAGGAGGAACAAGAGGCAATAATGAAGGTGCTGCAACGGGATGCAGAGCTTAAAAGAACTGAAGAAGAGAGAGTCAGGTAAGGGATCTAGCACCCTGCTTGTCCTGGGAGGACCTACACAGTTCCTGTGCTGTGTTACTCAGGAGCAGATTAAAACAGTTGTTGCTAAGGGCCCCATATTCCTCAGTATATGTGGTTTGGAGATTTTTGACTCTGGACTGGATTTACCATAGTGTCTGGATGGAATATTTCTGCCACACAAATGGTTCATTACTGGCCACATTTGTTATGGAGTTTTGTCATTCCCTAAGGGGCCAAGAGCACCCTGTACACATGTGCCTGGATACACATCTGCCTTGGTTTCCTCAGAAGAGGATTCAGTTTGCAAGTGTCAAAACCACTGCAGACTGGGCTCATGCATAGTAAGTGAGGGACTTGGCTCAAAAGGAGTGCAAGCATCCTCAACGAAACAAAATATGGTTGCAGTCAGCAAATATGTCTGAATGCTGAAGTTGTACCTAAAATATTTGGAGCTGCAGCCCAGAAGAAGTGCCAACATGATGCCCCACTGCCACGAAAAGTCCTTGCAATCCACAGATAAAGCAGAAAATTGCTCTTTAATTTCTCTGTGGTGTCACAGATAGAACAATGTGTTGTTATTCTGGAGTGTTTTATGTGCTGGGAGGTTTTACTGGAGCTACTATTAGGGCAACTGCCATGACTAGAAAAGCATGCATGGAAAGTAGTGTTTCCTAGATGGCTCTGAGAAAGCTGTCTATCTACACAGGTATAAATAGCAGTCAAGTAGTTGCTTCAGCTGATACAGATATCTGCCTGCTCAAGAGTGAGGATTTTGGTAGGCATTGGATTTTTTTTTTCCAGTATGAAGGAAATTATCCTTTACAAGGTACACAAAATAATATGTGTACAAATAATGAAAAATGGAGCCTGAGGTGCTGAGAACTCCAAGTGCTATAATAGAAACAATTTTTTACAGGCCTCAGTGAAGATAGGATTTTCTCTCACTGATTTGGTAATCTTCTCTAAGATTCCTTCTCATTGTGATGTTCCTCATGAAGTAATGTATTTCCAATTTAAATATTTTGAAATTATTCCAACCATGATGCATCTCTGATGCTTCTTTGCTCCTGAGAAAGACTTTTTTTTTAAATAAATGTCCTTGGTGTAGGCATGCCCTATATCCTGCCAAGGAAAAGGCAGCCTGCCTCTTCCCCTAAGAGCAGCATTCCTTTTGCTGAGTATGCTTGTGCAGCCCTGAGGTTCTTTGATCAGCATTTTGTTGGGTTATTCTACTTGCTTCTTTCAAGAGTAATAAAGTGTAGACCAGTAGCTTCTCCTTGTTAAAAATAACTTTTCCTCAAAGCATTTGCTTTGGTGAAGGTAAAATCATTACAGGCATTGTTCCAAGTTCCTGCCCCCATCTTAATGCAGCCCAAGTAAATATTTTCACCACACAGTTTTGTCTTCTGCTTCAAAAAGCAGTAAACTGACTTTTCTGTAACAGAATAGGCATTTTATTTACTGAAGGTAGAAAGCCACTGTATTTAGTCTTGGAATGTTACATCAGTGCCAGGTCTGAAAGCATTCAGGGTAAGTAATTGTAGATGAGAATTTGAAAACAGCATATAAGGAAAAGAACACTTCTTGGAAGAACAGAAATTCAAAAAAGCCACTCTCAGTAGTGGTCTGAAAGGACTGTCAGAAAGTATTTTTGTCCCTGTAGCTTTACTTTTGCCATTTATAATTCTAGTTTAAGAGGGTGTGGTGGAAAATGCAAGAGACTGCAGGTTGTAGCAGCCTGTAATCATGTTTTGCAACAGCATTTTTGCTGCTACAATAAAAAGTCTCTTCTAGTTTCTAAATATTATAACTTCTGAGAAGCTGGAAGCTTACATATGAAATGGATTTTTCTGCTTAATTGTGGCACGTGAAGCTTACTTTTCATATCTTATATATTAAAACACTACTTGAATTATATCTCCAGCCAAGGAGATGCAGTACTTTAGTTTGGATTCTATATCCTTGCATAGCTGGAAGATTCCAAGACCTGGGATCAACTGTCATCATACAAACATCAGACAGTGTGTTATTTATATGTGTATATAATGGAAGTCTTTCAATGTGATGTTTTTTCTTCTCCAGAAGAAATTCTGAGGTTTGAAGGGTGTTCTAATAATCTGTGCCCTGTTCTTGGAGCATGGACAAATTGGTAATGTGACAAAATCCTCTTTGAGCCACTTGCTAGTGGAATTTTACAAATCACCTGATAGAGTCTCTTCCCTACGAACAGTTCCTAGTATTGCTAATCTAATAAAACTCTGATTAGGGTGGCCCATGCAGCCTCCTTAAAGTAGTCTGCTTTAAATCTTGGTTTGTTGAGGGTTGTAATAGATGTTTCCCCATCTTGTGGCTCCTTTTGTGTTGGTCAGGATCAGTATGATTAGTTTTAGGTACAGCACTGCTTTGGAAACAGCATGTCTGCTTCTTCCTTCACCTCTGCTGAGTTTTGTCTCAAAGGAAAGAGGATACTGATGTTCTCTTTGGCAAAAGGGCGATGAAGAAATCTCAGGTGACAAGAGGGTGTGATGCATGGAAAGCAAAAGACATTGTATGCTTTTTTATTGCTGGTGCAAGAAGATGCCTCTCTTTGCTTCCTTACCTTAGGAGCTGCAGCAGTTCACTTAATGGCAGTATTGCTGTGGATAGGGCAAAGGCATAAAACAAGTCAGGTGACAGCTTGTCAAGACTAGAAGCTGTTTTTCAGCATATTACTAACCTAATTATTTTGGTTTTGTCGTCATCATTCCTGTTCAGGAGTCTCTGATATACCCTACTCCAGCACTGAACAAAATGAGTGGGCTACGTACATAACTGAACGTCCTGGCAGTAGCTTCCACGTAACCCCCAACTCCTTTTACAGATCCATAGCTCAGAATTAACTTAACTTTGAGCCCTTTCTGGAGACAGTAACGTGAGCAGAAATATATCTGTCTGTGAAGTTGTGGAGTGTGGTTGGCTGACTCTTCTGTGGTTTGAGTAGCTGGCCCCTGGCACCAGCGTGTCTAGGGGCAGAAAGCTGTTGTGGTCACCTTTGTGACAGGGTTCCCTGCTGTGGTGATCAGCCCTTCCCAGCAGAACCTCCTAGCAGTGCTCTTGCGGGCTGTGTTTGGGACTGTTTGCTCCTTATGTAAACTGAAGGAGGTTAATGATTGGGGAAATTCTGATATGGAGTTGTTTGTGTGGTGGGTGTGGACTGCTTTGTGCCAAACCCCTTTGATACATTAATTGGTGTGGCAGTGCAAAAAGAGAGAAAGCTTCAGGGGTCTGATTCTGCTGGGAGTGTGTGGCTGTTGAAAGCCCATTGTAAATGTTATTTTGACACTGGCTAGTTCTAACAGATATCCTCTCTTGTTATTTTTCAAGGCAGTTTTCCTTATATTGTTGACTGTCTTTTGTGAGCTGGGATATATTTAAGATATTGTGGTGAATTTAGTATTAGCATTGGGGAAACCAGACTTACCACTGTAATGTGAAAATAACTGACATCAGAATACATTCTTAAAATCATCATAAAATATTTTTTTGTTACATGAAACTGTTTTGAGAGTGTGCTTAACAGAAGCAAGGATGTTCTGAGTGCACCTGTTGCGGCAGACAAGCATAAGCTCTTGTCTTCTGGATGAATTCCCCGTTATGGACACTACTTAGTGCCACATATGATTTTCCAAATACAGTGGCTATTCAGGAAGTAGATCAATTTTATTCTCTAGCAGAATGTTTGTGTCATTATTTATCCTTTTTAACAAAGCCAGCTGACACAAGAACAAAGGTGGGGAGGATGATCCCAGCCCACCTTGTAAAATGCTAGTAAGTAAAACAAGATGGTTTTCATCTTGAGCAGGATTAAGGAAGAGACCTTACTTATTTGTCTTGGTGAGAGATACAGCATTGGACTACATTGAGAAATGAGCTGATGCCTTTTCTTCCCAGTATTGATTACTACTTTGTCTGCTACTACCAGTTAAATTGTTTGACAGGATGATGATTGTTTGGGAAGGGCTGCTTCACTTGCTAGTGAAGCAGGGGAGATGAGACTTATTCTGTATGGTAAAAGAATATACTGAAGGGAAAAAAAGTGGATACTAACAACAATTTTAACCTGTATATTGAGTATTCCCTTTGTAAGCAAGGTGTTCCCTACAGTTCAAAAAATTTCTTGGTAAGACTTATCACATTTGTACCTGCCACTGTGTTGTATCATTAAGCGCCAAACTGAAGCCTTTTTCCTCAGATTGGATTAGTCTTGATTTGTAGTTCACCTGAAATCCTAAATGCAACCTTTTCTTTCACACAGCAGGAAGGATGCAAGCTATGATACAGGCTCTTCTGCTCACTTATATTTGCTTGTAGGTGTCATTTGGTGGGGCTGGTTTTATGCTTTATATGCCTGCTTTTAAAGCCTGTGAACACTGTGTGAGCAGAACCTGCCAATTACATATTTTCTTTCAACCTTTCAAGACCTTGTTTTGATTGTCCTCTGCTGCTGTCCAGGCAGGCTCTAATACCAAAGGTGTATTGTCACAGGACAGCTGAGCCTTCACTGTGAAGGTTGGGTTGATTGGTTTGGTTTAGTTTTTCCCTGTCAGGTTTACTTGGGTTGCATCAGAAGAGGGAGGGGAGGCCACTGGGGAGCCTCAATGAAAATCCTTTAAAATAAGCAGAGAAACTAAACAGTGTAAGGCTGTTCTAGAAATAAAACAACTGGAAGACAATAGAAGGTGCTAATACTGGCAGACCTTGAAGATTCCTGCCTCCTGTAGCAAGACTCAAAAGTCTTGATACTGATTTCCTGAATTAAATAAAGTTTAGCTTCTATATACTAAGAGAAATGTACAGCAGGGTTGATGTGGTCAGTATGTTTCACAGCCACTTGTTCAGCACAAAATTGGGATCGTAGTTTTGGTTCCAGATTCTGATGGAGACCATATTTCAGTGGGCAGCAGAGCTTCTTGTTTTCTCTCCTTTCTCTCCAAAATCAATTGACTTCCCACACCTCTGAGCATGTATAACTCATTAATTCATTCTGATGCTTCAGGCTTGGATGTGTCTGTCTCCCCTCTGACTTGAGAGAGAATGTCAGGTCTTTGTCTTGTCATCAAGACTTGTGCTGACTACAGCCTGGTCAGTTCTCCAAGGACCCAAAAGCAAGGTGATACCTGAGATTTATTCATCAGGGTATTGTTAGTAGACTTAACACACACATTCTTCTAAAGAAGCATAAAATGGAAGAACATGCATTACTACAAGCAGAATTGGCTTACTTTTGTATGTATCCAGCTACTTCTAACTACCAGAAATCTTGCTGTCTAGAGAAACCTCAAAGGCAAGAGTTGGAGGTGTTGCTTATGAGGAATTGTGATGGCAAGGATGGGGAAAGGTTGCATAACCCCATAGGTCTGCTTTGTTCTTTCTAGTATAGCCCTCAAACAGTTTGAAATTATATTACTCTATTGTTTAAACCAATTAAATAGTAACTGATGGGTTTTTTTTTTGTTTTTAGGGTTTTGCAATCATGTGCAGCTACCATGCAAAAGATAGCTTACTTGCAATTTGGGACTGCCCACTACAAATATTTTGGGTGTAGTTCTCTAACAAATGTCAGAACAGACTTTCTTCCTATAGCTTGTATAGATATTTACAGGCTAAAGAGGCATACTCACACAAGGTGGAATGTTTAAACAATTACTGCTTTGTCCTGTAAATTTTTTTAATTAAGTCTGGCTCTTAAAATATCTGGTCTAGTATCATTTTACTCCTCTTCTTGTATGAGTGATACTACAAAAAGTTTGTCTTTTCTGTGTTCAGAATGTGACCCAGAACCTAAATCCTTTGTCTTTTTGTTGGTTTGTGATTTGTTGTTATATTTGCAGCAAATAGAATTGAGATAAAATTAATCAAATTTCTCTTTCAACTTCTCCACTTATTTGGTATTTTGGTATCCCGTTTGCAGAAGGGAGGTTTCAGAAGTTAATTTGTTGATAAGGTGTGGTAATATCAGGATTTTTAAAGGCTTTATTATATATTGGACTCTAAGGTGCTTTTTCCATATTTTCAGATTAGCGTGTGTGGGACAATAATGAATCTATCTTTGAGGCAAACGCAGACCTTGATCTAAATCTTCCTTCATTCATCACGAGGAGTCCCAGAATATGCTGGCTTTGCACAGAATCTCCTGTCTGAAAAGCTCAGCTTAAGCTGTCAATTGGGGTATAAGGTAATCAAATAAGGTATTAAGGTGTCAGTAGTCACATCTTGGTGACTTGTAATGTAGACTATGAGTATGATAGGTGTAGGGGAGGGAATTGAAACACTGAGGGAGGTGTAGATGAAAAATTTTAGATACAGGTATGTATTGATAGAAACTCTTTTTTCAAAAACAAGGATGAGTTGCTACCTCTTTGCTCATGCAGTGACCTATTACAGTAGCCTACAAAGCACAGGATAAACCATTCTGGATTTGGTGATAAGAAGGTTGTCAGAGACTGATTATATCAGAGCAGATTTCCTGCCTTTACAGTGATACCATATGATCTGGTCCATTATCAGATGTTCCAGAGGTGAAGAGGAACAACCCAATTAATCCGTGCATAGATTTTCTGTTTGCCTGCAGAGTGGTGGACAGTTGGTTTGTGTTCTTGTTCAGTGCAATCTGCATGTACTTACTGCCCTAGGGGAGATGACAAATTTCCCATCTTGCCATAAAACATGTTTCACCTTGGCATAGTGGAAACATCATATTAAATAATGGGAACAAAGTCTTATTCAGTCCAAAATCCTCTTTTAAATTTCCTTTTAACTAAATTTCCTTTACTTTCTTGAGTTTAAAGTTCCTACTGGAGAAATAGGCACTAGCTTCATTATAACTTTAGGCTGTTTCCTCTTGAAAAACAGCAGCATAAACTAACTGGCATTTTAATAGAGCACAGAGGGACTCCAGAATAAATACTTTCATCATACATAAAGTTCTTGCTGCATTTTCTCCTAATTGCAAACTTGGCAACTGAGCCTGCAATCTGATTCTTAATCTGGATTTGTACTAGTTCTTTGATCACCAAGAGAAAAAATTAATGGCAACTTGCTCAGCCTCTTTGTTAACTGGGGAGCTGGTGTAGTTGTTGGCTTCTAGTCCTGTTGTGGTTTGCTGGGAGGTTGATGTAGCTGTGGAAAACCATGGCTGCAGTCTGATTCTCCACAGTTGCTTTCAAGGTAAACCACAATCTATGTCTAATTCCTAGCAGTCAAACAAGCCCACACAGTGCAAGCAGTTTGTTACTGCTAAGACCTCCTCCTAGCAAATCTTGAGAATTCAAGGAGCATTAAAAAAAATTCTCATTTGTTGCAAAAACAGTCACAGGCATTACAAGTCTATGATGTATTGATGAACACAGGAGGCTTAAAACTTTTTTGTTGTCAAGACCTAGAACTAATTGTCTTTCTGATAGTGGAAATCTGTTTCTTTATTTGTGGCTGGAGAATGCCTGGAAATAGCTTTAATACTTATATTGCTCTTAGTTCCTCAAAAACAATGGAACTGAGGCTAAACACCTCTCTTGAAAAGGCAAGTAAGACAAGCTTACTTCAAGGTGAGATAGTAAAAGTCTGTTTAAGTCAGCTGCTGTCAGCCTCTGTCAGTTCTCACCATACAAACCCTATCAGGCAGGCAGATCATCTGTAAAGGAAGTCCTGTGAAAATTGAGAGCACTTTTATACCTTTGTTAGCAAGCATAATTAATTGATTTCCAAAGTCTAGAAGGCCTGTTGGGCTGGTAGAGTTAAGGTGCACTGGCTCTCATAGGCAGCAAGCAGAGGTGGGAGCAGGGTGCTTTCACTCCAGACAAAATGAGAGCTGCATTGCCTAGGTGATATTTATTGAGTCTAGAGCTGTGACAAATCCCTGCCTCCATCTCTGTCTGGTTATGTTAACTGGTCACAGGGCTTAGAGTCCTGCAGGCAGGCAAGCAGGCTGCAGCTGAGAGGCCTGGGATCCTGTCCCCTTCCACAGCCCAGCTGAGCTTCCTGTGCTCTGAGCAGACTTGTAAAGGTTTCCAACCGCACCCCAGTTTTAGTGGCTGAATAGCGAGGGGAGAGGGGTGAGCAGTGCCTGGGGTAAAAGGATTGAATCAAACAGGGTGAGGACACTGAATACTTGTCCTGTGACTCAGTACCCTCCCATTAGAGAACCTCCTTTGGCATATGTTGTCATACTGTCCCAGAGCACTTGCTGCCCTCCAGGCTGTACAAACAGCTGAAAAGCCAGTGCCTTGCCCTAAGGGGCATCACTTCTGAGAAGACAAATAATACGTGTGAAAGCAGGTGAAAGGGAGAAGCAGCCACCTGTGTAAAAAATTTGTGTGTTCTACATTTCCATTCTTCCTGCTGGCTGCATTTATAAACTGAGTAATATATTTGCTGGAGGACAAAGGGAAGCTACTGATGTGTTTCTGCTTCAACTTAGAATACTTCCTTAGGAAGGGTAATTAGTTTGGCCCATAGAGAAGCACAGATGGAGGGAGACATTTTAAATGACCTAGTAATACTCTGGACTGTTGAATCTTGGAGTTAAAAATGCCAATGGTGTCCTCAACATCTGGCAGCCTAAACTGTATGTAGTAGATTTGAGAAACTCCTAGGAGAGACTGATTTTTGACAGTACTTTCAAAATGAAGTTTTAAGTATTCAAATTGTAATGTACTTGATGCATTCAAATAAGGCTTTCCATGTCTGGCCATACAGATGAAAAGATGAAAGAGAAGTTGATTGACAGATGAGAATGGTCTATCTTAGCTTAAGGGTTGGGACTAACCCAGTGTCCTTTCTCTGTCTGTATGTGACAGTCAAATCTGCAACCTATAATTAAAGGGCTGTCATCAGAGTTAATTAATTGTCCCAGAAGATCTGTCCCCTAAACCCATGAGAAATGTCATACTCTGGTGAACTTGCTTGGGGTTAGGCTAGATGATCTTTAAAGGTCCCTCCCAACCCAAACCATTCATGATTGTCCATCAGGCCTGTGAAACACAGCACCATCCCACAGCAATGTAGACTGTGCTTAGCCTTCAAGTCTCAGTGAATGGATCTGATTTGATTTCTCCTTTGGGCTCTGTTGTTAGCTTATTTTGCTGAAGGAAAGGACATAAATGGAGAAGGGACATGAAGCATGACTTGACTTCTTATTGTTTAGGTGCTCTCTAAATCTGTGTGGTAACTTCCCTGATCTTCAGGTTAGTCTCCAGGCCATGTGTAAGCATATGCCTAATATGTTATATGCCTAACAAGGAAAAAAAACCCAGCCCCTCAAATTGCCCACAGCAACTACTTATTCTGTTGAAGCATGCCTCATAAAAAGCAGGAAAACCCTGAAGCCTGAAAACGAACTATTAAAAATTTGTCTCCCAGTCTTTAAAATGACTGCGGTTCATGTGTTGGATATATATAGATTCATGAAATAAATAGCAGAAATTCATTTTGTTGTTCCTTGCATGTGATGATGTTTTTCTTTGTAGTTTTCATATAAGGATTTTTTTGTAATTTATGGAAAAAATGGCACCATGCTTCCAGTACACATTTGGACTGTGTGTATGTAAAAGCAGTGCCAAAAAAAAACCCTGAAGAGGCATCTTCTGAGCCTCAAAACAGTCATGCTCTTAATTTTGCTAGAGACTTTTTATGCTGTTCTATTAATTTATCTCAATTGTAATCTTGGAAAACTGGCCTTTGAAGGCAGGAAGTCAAAATCTGCAGTCATTGGAGACTTCTCTAGTGCTTGAGTGTTCTTCATAGCAAAGCTGTTTGGGTTTTTTCTAAGAGTTACCTTCACAGCATAGGTTGAAGTTATAAGACTGAGGTTCTTCCCTTTCCAGCTCATTGTCATCCTTCATAATTAAATAAGGAGCATAACAGATGAGGAGATGGAAATAGCATGTGGAGACAGTGTTAAAAAAAATCAACAAACAAAACACAGCCCTGCTCCCCAATACAAAAAACAAGCAGCCAAAAAAATCTGACTCTTTTTTCCCTGTTCATATAGGTAAGTATGTGAAGTATGTTTATATCTCATTTATTAATTTTTCTCTTCCTCAGGCATTTACCAGAAAAAGTCAAAGACCATGTTCAGCTGAAGAATATGAGTGGGCAGTGGTTTTATGAGGCCAAGTCAAAGAGGCACAGGGATAAGATCCATGGAGCAGATATTATCAGAGCTTCCATGCGCAGGAAACCTGCCACCATTGGTAAGCATTTAGAAATTTGTTTTGGTACTTTATTTTGAAAAGGCTGCCTCTTACTTTGCTAACATCAGACAAGTGGAAAGTGATGCAAAAAAGAGACTTCCCATGTAATTTATAGTGGAAGTTTTCCTCTCCCACAGTGCTGTGTATTAGAGAGTGGTGACTGCTAACAGAAGGGACTGGCTTGTGTTTATGTGTAGGATTAAAAGCTCTCTTCACTCCTGGACTCATTCTCATTTCTGTTTCTGAGGTGAGTTATTTAGGAACATGCAAAGAATCCGAGATGGAGGAAATTGCTCTTTAACATGAATTTCCAAGATTTCAGTGCTTGGTTTGAGACCTTTGAGGCTTAATGGCAGGCATCACAAGCTAGAGATAGTGGTTATAACTAACTGAAATATATGTGCTGAAAGCTCTGGCAGTTGTGACTGTCATCCTCTGTGCAGGTGAACTTTAAGTGCACCTGTAATCCCATGCCATGGTGGGTGCCCTGGTCACCATTAACTTTACCCCTCAGAGAGAGGAAGTGAGCAGTCAATCTGTATTCACAAAAACATATTATATAATAACCAGGATTTTATAGACCCCCATTATAAATCTCTCAGCATCTGACTTTTAATCTAAAGTGTCCTGGTCTATTTTATCATTCTTTGTATGGAAAGTGATTCTTTTTCCTTTGTGGAACTGATCTACATCCCCTTTTAACCTCCTCAAGTTCTACTAAGTCCTTTTGATTTAGAAGGGCAAGCCTTAACATTATTCTTACCAAATTGTACTGATGTTTGTACTATTTAGTTTTTTTAATTCTGTCAAGGGATTTTGCTATGTGCTAGTGAAGAAAGTAAGTTCCTTCCATACTGTGAATGGACTAGAGTTTGTTGCTGTCTATGGGTTTTGTAACTACCAATTAGCCTTGTTTTTCTCTATCTAACCCTGTAGTATTGCACCTTCTCTATTTCTATATTTTTAGCCATGATTTTGAATAATGTCAGTTTAGTTAGTTTGAGGTTACTGCTTTGAGTTTTTAATTTAAAAAGAAAAGGCCTGAAACAGAAAAGAATGTAGAAAAAAACCCAAAACCTCGTAGGTGATTAGTGTGGTGTGTTTGTCATTTTGGCTGGTTTTGTGCTTGAAGGTTATGAAAATCAGCTGTAAAATTATAGCTAAATTTCACAGTAACTTCTGTCTTAAAGTACTAAAAGCCATAACATCTTAAAGGAAAGTTAATTAATCCCAATCTTGTTACTTAAAGGGACATGTTGGTACATTCAGAACTATGTACAATTGCTTGGTTTTAATGATTCATGAGATGGCAAGATATTTCTCCTTGCAGTTATAGATAGCAAAAGTGTAAATAAAAATCTTGCTTGTTTTTGCACACCAAGAAATTCTTGACTTCTAAACTGTTGGTGAAGTGGAAAAAGCATTAGAGGAAATAATGGAATGTTTTTGCTCTGAAAGGGATTATCGAAATAGGATTTTGTCCCACCCTAAAAAGAAATGCAAATGTATTTGCATTGCTGAGTGAGGTGGGGCTTTTTTGTTTGTTTGGGTTTTTATGTTACCTTTTTAACATCTTGTGGTAATTCTGTTCATAAAGAATTAGCCACCTGCCAAGTGAGTTAGGACCAACTTTCAGTTTACTGCTTAGAAGGGGAAAAATTGAATGGATTTCAACATATTTTCAGTTTCCTCTGGTTTAATAATTTTTTCCTTCCTCATGACACTGAGGATTAACTTTCAGTGTTTGTCTAACTGCAAGATTAGTCTTTACCAGGGTTCTTGTAGAAAACTCTTCCATTTAGGATCACTTTAAGGTTTAAGGCAGATATATGTGGTGTAGTAAAATGAAATATTCAAAACAGTATTTGACATTTTTAGTAGCATTAGAAAGGTGTTCTTTAGAAGGCACCAGAATCTGCTTCTGAAAACAATTAAAGTATAGTGGGCTTTAGAAATAGGTGTAGGCCTAAATGCAAATACTTGTACTTTCTTAAGAAATCCTGTATGAACATGTGGGAAACAATATTCTTGCTTCATGTTTTAGCTGAAGTGGGTCAGAACAAAACAAACAAAGCAAAGATCAGCTGGGTGAACAATGTTAATAAAGAAGTCTTCATGCCACCAGATCTACATGGCATTGTGGAACATCAAGAAGAAGAACAGAAAACTAGTTCAAGGTAAACTGTCTGTTTATCACACTTAGAATGTATATATATGGACTAGTGAAACTTGGGAGCTGTGAGTTCCACCCAAAATATTGTACTTATCTCTTATTTCAAAGGTCAACAAATGTCCCCTCAGAATTGTACAAGAAAACTGTTCATGTGGCAGACACATAGTCATGTACTGTTCTGCACTTGAATATAGAACAATTAACAATTTTCAGCTTGCTTTTCTCAGAAAAAGCTGACAATCAAGCATAGAATGGTCGCACACGTGTTCTCATGTCACAATTTATTTTGGTTCCTTGAAGTAAGACCTGGATTTTCTAGTTAGAATGGCTGGCCATGATCAGTCCCCTGCAGTCAGTAATAGGGAAACCACAACCTCTGCATCTCTTCATTCAGTTGTTTAATGAAACTATTCCATCAATTCAGCCTGAATTTTAAACTTGGATTACAGTATTATTGAGGTTAGAAAAACCTTTAGAATCATCAAGTCCAGCCATTAACCCAGTACTGCCAACGCCACCACTAAACCACATTCCCAAGTGGCACATCCATGTATTTTAAACACTTCATATTGCATGAAGAATTGGAGACTAAAAAATTGCTCTTTAGAATTTTCCAAATTATTTGGCACACAGTTTAAGATCTCTGAGACCTTTTAAGAAGACCAAATGTATTTCAGATGGAAAGAACTAGAATCTTTAGATAGCTGCAAAAAATTAGTCAGATTCTACCAAGAAAAGTAAATGTCTTTCTGAAATGGAGAAGCTTCCTTGCAGAGTAAGATAAGGCAGTCATCCTGGGTATGCCTGAATTACTACAGCTGTCAGGAGGGCTGGATGATAAGTAGTTTCTGAACTAAAAAGGATTTCATATTAAATCACTTTCTCTCAAGTCTATAAACATCCCAAACAGCTTTATTTTGCTTTGAAATACCCTGAGTTGATTTCTGAAACAGACATGTCTTCTCTTTAAAATACCTACATGTAATTCATTGGCGGTGTTAAAAACTTCTGAAAAACCTACATTTGAGAAGGAAAGTGCTGAAACGGAGTCAGAGCAGGTGAAAGTGAAATATCCTAAAGTAGCCAGGTTCCTCTACACACTGAGGAAACAAGAACCAGGGTGTAACCCAGATAGCCACTATTTGTGCTTACAGTGAGCAGAGTGAGGTGAGAACCAGAGTTACTTCTTAGGGGAACTGCTTTACTTCTAGTTGTGCCATTGATGAGCTCTGTAACCTGTCACTTTCTTGCCTGTCTTCTAAGTCCTTCTCTGTACATCATCTGTTTTTTCTTTGCAGTAAGGCTTCTCCTTCTGTGCATTTATACAATACCTAGTAGCAATTGAACCTTTCACTTTCGTGGTCTGCAGTCTGGGCACACACATTCATGGTGAATGGCAGCAAAGGTTGGTGTGAGTCTTAACAACTCTGGCTTGTGTCTTTCTTATATTTTATTACTATCAGTGAACTCAGAGGTGTTTGTTTTGACCACATCTGAAATTGTGCTGAAAGAGGTCAAATCAACTGCTTTGTTATAGACTCGCCAAAAATGGAGTTGTCCGAAAAGGATGATAAAGATCACTTATCACAAGACAGAGCTCTATTTTCCTTCCCAGCTGAAGTTAACTGATGTGCTGACAGAGTTAGTTATTACTAAATGTATTTTTTTACAGGTGGCTTTTACATTCAGGGGATTGCTATGAAGTTATTGCTTTAAGAACAGCAGAAGACATGTTGCTGTTCAATGTATCTTTTAGAATATTTTACATATCATCTTGCACATCAGGAAAAGATTATGATAGCACATCAGGAAAAGATTATGATGCCTTTAAAGAAGTATAGTCTTATAATGGTATTTTTATAATTTGAACTCTCCACAAACTGTGTGTGATTGATAAGGTATAATAGATTGCATAATATGCCAAGGCAGCCTCTTCAAAAATACATAACATAGCAAGGTTTAAGAATATGTAGACCATTTTTTTAAAAATGAGACCAACTTGATAGTGGTCTTCAACTTGAAGTGATTTGATTACTTATTTCAGATCATAGCCATGCAAAGCTTGACGATTATTTTCCAGGACTCTCTCCTGCCTTTTGCTCCAAATTGTACCAGAAGTTAATCAGCCTCCATGCCTTGTTCATGTGTACTTGTACTTTTCCTCAATAGCTCAAGATCTTCTCCCTAAAGCAAGCTCACACAGTCCAGTGATTTTATGAGGCAGTTGGAAATGGACCTTAGGAAGTGATTATCATGTGGGCTGGATGCTTACTTACATTGACTTTGCATAAATAACTTGATTAGAAGCCTTAGATCATTTGTTTCTAAAATGTCAAAACCTGTGGCAGGACTGTCAAATTCATTGCTTATGATTTTAGCGTAGCCTTAATTCACCCTAACTGAGGTTAGTCTACACAATATTGTATGTGAGAAATTGCAGGAGGCACCATATGCTTTTAAAATACTCTTCCTTTCTGTTCTCTTGATACTGGAATTCAAAGGAGACTGGCCTGGCATAACTGTGGGCCTGTCTCTAATGGCAGAAGGAAACACAATGGTGTGAAAGCAATAATCCCAGTAGCTGGGGTGGGAAGGGAAAGTCTACAAACATTTAATTTGGCTGCTAGGATAGTGGAGCCACAAGGAATGGGCTCTTCCTCTCATGATGGAGTAGTCTTAACACAGCTAAGGGGATAAAACAGAGTATCATTCTGGAATTTGGGATTGCTTTAAAGGCAGCTCATGGCTTACAGTGTCCAAATGCTACCTGTGGTTCAAGCACTTGGACTTTTAAAGCATTTTAAAGTGCTGCTTTAAGAATAAGTTTTTGGGTGTTGTGGGGTTTATGGGGTTTTTCTGTTTGGGTTTTTTTTTTCCCTTTCTTTCTCTAAAAGTGTGGCTTAGGGCAGCACTGACTGACAGGCTTTGCATAATCTAAATGGCTGCTAACCTGAAGATTGGGTCCAGAAGCTATGTGATAACAAATTACTCAGAGTACTTTTGTTCTGGATCCTGTTCTTGAAGTAAAACAATTCTTACTGAGTGTAAAGGAAGTTTTGTGCTGGTAGATCTGTTTGTAAACTGATAAGGTTAAAACCCAGCCCTGAGGCCAGTTCAACTACTGTTGAATCAGGGTGCTGCTATATTAGGTAGAGGAATAATATTCTTAAAATTAGTGACATTTATTCCCACACCCCAAATATCTAAATTCTGTAATGAAGCTATGAATTATTTCTTTTTTGAGTTTTGTATCATTGTGATAATTTTCTTGCATGCCAGAGCCTTTTCAGGCCAGGTGTGTGAAGTGTCTTTGAAGGTGTAGCATTGAATGGAATGAATTTTCAAAGGTGAGTCACACTGTCAATATTATCTCTGTCCAGTGATGCCATCTACATATATGCTGAATCTCAAAAAAGGAGGGTTGTCTTTCAAGTTAAGATTTGTAGGTAATTTTCTTCCCTAAGCTAGAAAGCATTCTTGATCAACATTGAACAGGTGGCAAGTGGGGGTCCTGTGGTTCAGCAAGTGGAAAACTTGCACAAAAGCCCTGACTTTTAAAATCCATGTATTGACAATGCCTGCAAATCTGTAACCCCTTTCTCTAGCTTTGCTCCTGCCTTTGCCTTGTTGCCTCAGTCTGTATGGGACTTAGGCCTTCGTTGTGGTTCTTGGCACATCATTTTTTCAAGTTGAAGTGTAGAATTTTTAAAGCCTTTTTTAATCTGTCAGTTTGGACTTATACACTTTTAGATTAGCCTTGTGAATGCAGCATATCTGGGAACAGTTTGTTCAGTTTTCTTATCTATATGGGTTGTGGGTAAACTCATTTTCAGACCCATTGTTGTAAAACCTAGTCATAGGATCCTGGAATCCTGGCTGTTGTTTTTCTCTCTGCTTTGCTTTATATAGACCAGGGTTTTCAGTATGTAATGCCAAGTTGTTAATATTTAATAATTCTATGGTAAATCCAAAGAAGCATTGCATTAAAGATTATGAGATTATGTTTCATTGAACACACACACACAGTTACCTCTCCACCTATAAAAACTTCACTGAAGAATTCTTGCAGCCCAGGGTGCTTAACAGTATTTTCCTTGCTTAAATGAGTGAGGGTTGAAGTATTTGGGACCTAAACCTGAAAAACAAAAATTATTATTGTTCTGTTCAGTAGTAGATGTTGCAGAGAAGACACGAAATGCAGGAGTATACGGGTGTGGTGCTCTCAAATAAAAAAACACAAGTGCTTTATAAAAGCAAAAACACAAACTCCATTTTCTGTACTTTCTTTAAAATATATGTTTATTTTCACACTTTAAAGAATATATTAGAACTGAGGTTAAAAAGCATAATGTGAAAGGATATTTTGCAAAGAACCTAGAAGTTGCAACATTTAGCTCTTTGAGAACCAGAATTTTTTTCTTACTTGGGATCAGAAAATAGTAGAAAGAACAATAGTAATCTGTTACTAATCTGGTGAATGCATATAAGAGGCAGATATATTCTGTTACAAGATACCCTTGAGATATATTCCATTACAAGATCGGCTCATACCTTAACCCTCCATCACTATGCATGGTGGTATATTTCTTAAAGGTAGTGTTAAATCAAAAGAGCAAGGAAGGGATATAGAAGTTTATAGTTCAGATTGCACCTGGTATTTTTTTGCTAGCCTTATGTTCACACTGCTTACTATGGTAATTTTATCTTTTCCATAATTATATTTTTCCTTCTGTCACTGCTCAGACACACTTAGCAGTCCAGAGGCAAACAGACTTTTAAGGGTAGTTTATCAGAGTGTTTTGGGGTTTTTTTCTCCCCTAAAGTTTGAGCTTAACTGTGCACCTTGCAGAAGATGGGAAAGTTGTCCTCCCCTCAGGAGGGCAGACTGGTACCAATTACCAGACTGGAGAGATATTTGTCAATGCAAGGAGATGAATCTGGAACTTGATGAGAGGTGGATGCTGTTTCTGTCCTGAGACACCTTGTGATTCTTCTACTTACCACCCTTAAGCCTTTTCACATATAACAAAGATCATTGAGCAAAGAAATACTCAGTTTTGGAATCTCTTTGTACATCTGTATCGGAAAAACCATAGGAGTTGCTTTCCTTCCTAGCCTGAGATATATTTCCTATCTGGAAATATAAATCTTTTCTACTTCATGCTGTTCCCCCACCCCAAAATCATAAGTGGGTATCTTGGTTAACGTCAGTGTTTTCCATATAAAAGTAGGATACTCAATATGATTGTTATGTGAAGACCATATTGAAATCCATGTTGAACTTCCATCTTTTCAAAAACCAAATACTTTTTCATATCTGAGATGTTAAGGTAAACTAAAATAGTAAAAATCTGATTGGGAAAAAAACCTTGCATCATTCTGCACATAGATTAAATATTTCTAGAGATAATATAGGAGCTGTCTCTTCTAGCTATTTTAATTTCTCCATATCTGGGCTATACTTATTATCACAAGTAATAACTTACTTCACTTATGCAATCAATCAAAAATTTATACATCTCAATTGAAAGAATAGCTTATAAACTGTACCTCTGAGGGGATGTGTTGCCATCTGTGAGATGTCACATCTTTAGTGGTGATGGGGTTCCTCTGTTTTTTCTGACTTTGACACTTTACAAAACTCTATTTTTTAGTCAGATTTTGCCACTTTCCTCCAGTTTGATTTCAGTCCTAGAAGTACAAATGTAGGACAAAGATGAAGATGGCAACACTGATATTGTTTGGAGAGTAGCGATATTTACTGTATTTATACAGTACTTACTGTAAATATAAAATACATATTTATACTTATGTTTATTTTTATGAAGCTTACTCAGATGTCTAAAATGTATCAAAAATACGGTTTCTGTCATACCAAGTAGAAGTTGTATTGAATTCTTTAACAAGTAAGCACATTTTTGCAAGGAAATAGAGCAGCAAGAGTATCCCCTTTGCTATAGGGATGAGAACAGGCTAAATAGAAAAACTCACCTGTCAGGTGTTTATGTTTGAGTATGTATATAAGGGAATCTTTGTTTTGCTTTTTCAAAAAGGCTTAAAGTAATGTCCTGTTTGCTGAAGTTGTTATATAATTTTCCTTTACAGTTCTAAAGAAGTAACCCCTGTGTTAAACAAGCCAGAGGAAAGACCTGTGAAGGCAGCAGTCTCATCAGTAAGGGTATGACTGATACTGTGTATGATGGAAGTTATTAAAACATAAGTAAAGCCTTGAGGAGAAAATATAATAATTTGTAAAAAAAAGACTATTTTTTGTTTTGAAGGGAGGTAATGAAAGCCACTAAATGTTCAGCACTAAAGTGCTGCTATACCTATAATTGGTGAATGGTTTTTATTGACATTATTTCTAATCTGTTCAACTACTGAAAGTGATTGGCCTGGTCTGTTCTAATATCACAGAATTAGAGATAAAATTATTTAACTTGCAAGACCTTGGAATTTTCAAGTGTCTTTAAGGGGTGGCTTATCTCTGCTGTTGGTGGGTTCAGAAGAACAAAATGAGGTTATCACTGGCATTTCTGATAGTTTCCTGTTCATATTGTTTAGGATTTTTGTCATGTATCCAATTTAAGAGGTATGCCTTCAGACTCCTTACTGATGCATTAGTGGGGAAGAGAAAATCACTGCACTTGTGTCTATTTTGTAATGTAAGAATTTGACTGCAACAGTAATGTTTGTTCCTTTTTTAGCAAAGGAGAAATCCATTTAATTCCATTGCACCAGATGATAACTTGAACAGTGTGGAATCAGAAGACAGACCAGTCATTGTACCTCAGCTATCAAAGAAGGGTAAATGTACTTGTTTAGCAGATGACTGTGAATTTTCTGTAGGTTTATATGGAAATAATTTTTACTTTCATTATTTCTTTCTGTAAGAGATCAAAACCTATTTTGTCTTTAACTATTGGGAGTTCTCAACTAGCTTATTTTGAACCTCATCTAAAGCATGTGAATATACTCAGGAAATGGCTATAGACATGAGTAAATGGATTTTGCTTCCTTCCTTTTATGCATAGTTATAGTCAGTACTGAGCACTCCATCTGGGAAGGCTGCTTGTCCTGAATTGACAAGAGAACAGTGAAATTTCCTTGAATTTGGCATAGCTGTCTTTATGACCTTCCAATCATTGCTGCTAATTAGCTTGACAGAAGCAACCTAGCTCTCTTTGGTCCATATTTTTCTCCTTTGTTTCCTTAGTCCTGTTTATTATCCTCCCATTCCAGCACTATTTTGTGCAAGCAAGCTGATGAGTGATTGTATATCACAATATGGGCATTTGAAGTTGTAATTTAGAGTCATACGTGGCTATTACTCTCCTGTCTCTGTTGTGAAGCATGCTAACAGGAAAAGGACAGATTTGCATAGTAGGAATAGAAAACCCTTAATCTCCCTGTCAGGAGGTTATTTCTACATTTGCCTTGTTCCATATGATTGTGGAAATAGCCAGTTTCCATTTTTGTAGGTTGCTGTTTACATTCTGACACTGAAGAGGTGCATGTGTATTCAAAAGCTGCCCTTCCCCGCAAACTTTGTCCCTTGAAGGAATAATGCTGATCAAAAATTCGGTGTGCTCTATTTGGTATTATCAAATAGTTAATGTTTCTAAAATGAGAAATAACTGCAAGCTTTTAATTTGCTAAAAATTTCTATTACATAAAAATGAAATCAACACCTATGTAAAATTACTGGCTGTGGTTTTGCCGCAGTTGTTTTTAATTACCCAATATAATCACTTCATTTTAGATCTGCACTGTCATATCTTTCTGCTTATACTGGCAAATGTTGCATAAACTCATGAGCTCGTCTATGTCTTACAGAAATTTGGTCACTCTCAGAAGACAGCCCACCTAAATCAAACTTACAAAATGATGAAGCAGATGAAAAGCCTTCTGTAGAACTTACTGATGAATCACAGAAGGAACTAGTTAAGCGTCCTGTCCCAAAAGCTAGGAAACTAATTCACAAAGCAGCAGATTCTGTATCTCAAAGAGAAGACCTTGTTCCCAGAGCAAGCAGGCAGACAGAGAGGGTTAATGGCATTGCTACCCCACCCAGGGGCATTCTGAAGCGCAGCTCAAGCTCAAGTTCCACTGACTCAGAAGTTCGGGTCAGTCAGACATTAGATGTTCAGAAAAAGAATGGTCTTGCTACTGCAACTATTTTTGAAGGAGAAGGTGAGAAGAATTCTCTTACAGAAGAAGCACAAAACTCCGCACAAATTTCACTGGAAAAACTGAAACAAGTGAGGTTTTCATCTAGCTCAGGTAAAGGAAAACCTCTGCAAAGCCCACAGCTACACCATGGTAAAGAAAAAGGAGAGCATGATGTCTTAAAACCTGACAAAAAAAAGAATAATGGAAATTATGCTGTTCAATCAGATTCATTTGGGGATAAGCAAATTTCTGCTGCAAATCCTTTGGGAACCTATTCATCAACTTTAAAAATGAAAACAATAGATGGCTTACAAGAAGACACATCTGCATCCAGCCCTCATGACAGTAACAGATCAGTCTTCCCAGTTAGTGAAAGCTTCCAGACAGAAACAGTTACTCCCAAGAAACTTGAAGCTCCACAGAAGACCTCTAGCAATATCCTGTCAAACAACAGTAATGAACAGAGTGTTGATGAGACACATGAAAAAAAATCCAATCAGATCCTGAGCCATGAATCAGAGTCACACAAAAACTTTACTGGTAAGAGTCTAATAAAAGTGAAGAATGGAATGAGATAGGATATAACACATACTCATTAATGTGGATCACTTGTAGCTAACAATTAACAACTGGGAAACAGAAGTATTAGGAATGTGCTACTGCAGGAATTGCTACTGCAGAATTAAATAATCAATATTTTTTTTATACTTTTATGATCTCGTACTGGTCATCTTATCACAGCCAGTATAGGCACCTCTGTTGTGGATGGTGTTTTAGTGTAGTGCTGTCAGTTGTCCTTGGGAGTAATTCAGATGTGACTTAGGGATTTGCTTATGGGACTAAACACAAATATGCTGGATTGTCATCCTCTGTGTGTGTGTCACATGCAGGCTCCCTTCAATGAAGGCATTTCATTTAAGAATGGGTTTAACTCATCTTCTTGGCTTGTACCCTCAAGCAATGATTCCAGTAGGATGTCTCAGGGCAGGAATTTTCTTCACTCCATTGCCCATGGTCTGGTTCTTTCCAAAATCACGAGGGCAGAGAATTCTTTTCTCCACTAACAGTTAAAAAAACTTGAGAATTTTCTAGGTAGACCAAACATTTTTAGTCACGTATCTGATTCATAACTCTGATAAGTTTGTTTACATTGTAGATGGACATCAACTTTCTGCTGAAACAGAAGCACATGAGGCATCCAATACCAATTCTACAAGTCTTCAACAAGGTAAGCTTGATCTTGTTGAGGAGAGAGATGCTAAAACCATTTTCAAGCCTGGCAAGCATACTGATGAACTCATGAAAGTGGACGATGAATCTGTGTCAAAAGTTTTAGACTGGTTTAAAAGAAGTTCTAGTACTGAAGATGAGGAAGTTGTATCAACGAAGTCCCAAGGCAGGGAGCCCAGAGAGGAAGTGGATGTGTCAATCAGAACAGCAGTTCTTCCTACAGAGCACAGTGGGCCTGGCATGCATGGAAAAACAAAAGATATGGAAGAGAGACCATTTGGAAAGATTAAACAACCGAGCAGAATTTCATCTACATCCTTTACTTCAGAAAACATGCAGCTGATAAAGGAGAGGGTGAAGCCTAAGACAGAGGAAGCAAATGAGAAGCAAAATGATAAATTGCTAACTGAATTTGATTGTACAAGAATTGAAGAAAAAGAACATGGTCAAGAAATCAAACAACAAAATAAAAAATCAAATCTCTTGGATCATCAAGGGCACAAGCTACCAGCTCAGAAATATGAATCAGAGAAGGCAATACAAGAAAAAAGAAGAATAAGGGAGATCAGAGCATTCTGGGAAAGGGATAAAACTATCTCCAGTCCTGGAGAGAAAGAAGTTAGTATCAATGCTGATGTATCAGGTGGCCGTGCACCTACAGGTCTCAGAGAAAGTGACCAACTAAAACGATCTGCAGTGTATCTACCTAAGGCATTGCATGATCAGAGCAAGAATACATTAAGAAGTCCTGAAATAAGTTGTGCAAGCCAGGCTTCAAGAAACAAAAGTTACCATTCTTTTGAATCAGGACCAGTCCATGCATTTGGAAAGCCAGAAGGGACACTTCAATCTGATGAACTCCCAAAAGTCAGTAACTTGCATCCCAGAGCTGCTGTCACTTCAGCTTCCTCAAAAAGCAAAGACGAAGATGAGACGGAAACTCTTAAAGGGAAAGTTGCTGCTTCTTCCCAACAGAAGACCAGCTTCCAGGTTTTGTCTTTAAAAGAAAAGATGAATGAAAAGTCCAAGAATCAAATTTTAGATCCTTCATACTTCCAGAGTCTGAGAAACTTCTGGGATACTGGAGTTAAATTCCAGAGTAGCATTGACAAGGAAGATGATTCTTTGCCAAATAATACTAGATCAATAGCCTATGAAAGAAAATCAAAGGAAGATAAAAAAGGCAGAGATAATGGGAGCAAGCAAGGGTTAATTCAACAACAAATCCAAACATCTGAGAGAGAAAAACCACAGAAACTAGATTCTGTGGTATGCAAAAAATCTCTAGGATCTCCTATCCTAAAAGGTCTCAATGTGACACACACAAAAAATACAGACTCTCTCCAGCTGGAGAGACAACCAGTTATCTCAAAATCCCAGGAAAAGATGGTTCTTCCAGAGCAAGAAGTTAGAGAATGTACAGCAAAAAGCATTGTTTCATCAAAAGATCATCATGTATCCTTACAGCTCCAGTCACCCGGTGATAAAGATACTTTAAAGGAGACAGTAGTAGGTGATGAACTGTATTTACCTATAGAAAAAGAGGAAAACAAGACTACTCCTTTGGATAAAGAGGAAGTTGCAGAGACTGTGGATAAAGTTGTTCTACCTAAAGGTGAGCTTGATATATTTAAATCATATCTAAAGAAACTAAAAAAGGAAGCCTCTGAGATGTCATGTAGCTTAAACCTAAAAGAAAACATTTTTAAAGGGACACATTTTCAGTCAAATCAATGCAAGGTCTTTGAGAGAACAGGGGACAACAGTCATGATATTTCTCCTGTGGATCAAGGAGAAGAAATAGGCAAAAGTACAGGACAAGTGAATGTGTCATCAACAGATAAGCATGAGAACAGAAAAAGTCTCAGAAAACTGTTTAGGGAATTTGAACCTTTGTATCTACAATATCAGGCAGCAGAAAAGGATGATACTCTTGAGGGCTCTCAGAGGCCTCAAGCTTGTTTGGAGAACCTTCTCAAAGAAACCCTTGTATCTCAACCTTCTGAATACAGAAGGGTGGGAATGAAAACATATGATGACTCTAATAGTCTATCACAAACTAACTGCAGTGTACAGTCAGCACACCAAGAAGCTACTGGTCAGCCTGAAGAGGTCCATGAACCCATAGAGAAGTCTATAGCTGGATCCAAGGTCAATGGCTTGAGTTCTGCTCTAGAGAAGTTGCTGAAGGAGGCTTCTGAAACAGCTCCTCCTAAACCCAAACGTGCTGACAGCACAGCATGGGGGACTGCTGAGGAGCAAATTAAAAGGACAATGCATGAACATGGTGGAGAAGTGCCACAGGAAATCAGTGAAATCATAGAAAGATCTGTTGCCCCATCCAAGGCCAGTGGCTTGAGTTCTGCTTTAGAGAAGCTGCTGAAGGAGGCCTCTGAAACACCCCCTCCTAAACCCAAACGTGCTGACAGCACAGTACGAAGGACTGATGAGGTGCAAGATAAAGGCACAACTTACAAGTGTGATGGGGAGCTGCTGCAGGAAATCCATGAGAAAATAGAAAAGTCTGTTGCTCCACCTTCAGACAGTGGCTTGAGTTCTGCTTTAGAGAAGCTGCTGAAGGAGGCCTCTGAAACACCCTCTTCTAAGCCCAAATGTGCTGGCAGCACAGTACAGGGGACTGCTGAGGTGAAAGCTATGAGCACAGCCTATGAGCATGATGGAGAGCTGCTGCAGGAAATTGGTGAGACCACAGAAAGATCTGCACTGTCCAACACTGAATATAGAGGGTCTGATGTTAATTTTCAGAATCCATCCAAAGAGGTCTCTGAAACACCAGCTTCTGTGCCAGAAAAAATGAGTAAGAAAATTCATGATAAAATACAGACTAGTGTAAGTATACATGTTCCACATCAACAAGACAAAGATCATCCTCAAGAAATACAAGAAACAATAGAAAAAACTTCTGTTTCAAATATCGCAAAATTTGGTGAATTCAGTCGCTCTTTAGAAAAACTTCTTCAAGAAGCATCTGCAGTTTCATGTCCAATCTCCAAAGATTTATATCAGCAAGAAGAATTTGAGGATCATACATTTCCCTCAGTAAAAGAGGCTCTATCCATGACAAGTTCACAGCCATACAACACTTTAAGTAGCTATGATAAACAAATGAAGATAGTTCTCAAAGAGGGAGCTCCAGAAAAATATGTCAAAGACTCAGTTAATGATCTTGCAGTAAGTGAAATTGAAGCTTCTGGTCCTAAAAGAGATGGATCTACTAATATAATAGGAGAGAGAAAGATAGTTCCAGTTGATCTTCCTCCCTTGGAAGGCAAGACCAATATGATTGCAGTCAAACCATTTGAGATAAATGCAAAAGGGATGAATGAAAGCACATTCTTGGAGGCCTCTGAACAGAATTCAGAATTTCAAGCACTTGTGAATTTCAGAAGAACAAGTACGCCACTTAAAGATGAGAGCAACTCCCCCCAGCCAGAAAAAGCTCAGTTCTGTCTAATGTCTCAGCATGAGGATAACAATGAAGAGGAAGGCAACAACATAAATTTGGGATCCAAGTTTTCAGATGAAAACTCTGATTCCCACTCCAGAACAGGAAGTTCAACTCGTGAGCTATCTGATTTCTAAAATTCATGGTGCTGAGTTAAACATGGCTACAACAATTTTTTTGTATCCAGCTTGAAATATGTTAATGGAAAGTCTGTGTGGTACTTTCTTCATTGAGAAATTTGGATATTTGCTTGGGAGGGGTGGGAAGAACTAATTAAGTTGTTTGATTGGAAAGTGTTGAGCAGACACTACATTTGGGTAAGCCTTTTTTGGTAAGGATAGTTTAGCAGCATGAATCAATTTAGTCTTTGTGATTTAGACTTTTCTTACGCCATATGACATTGCCTTTAAATTAATAAATTTGTAACACTCAATCTAGTAATCCCTTCAAATATACTGGATTAAAAGAGGAAAAAAATATCAGTGGCTCACTGGGTTCATTCTTTAGTTTGACTGGCTAGTCTCTGAAGATAAATGCTTATCAGTGGAATATCTGGGTATAAGAATAATACCAATAATCTGTGCTATTTCATTTAGCATTGCTGCCTGTTGCACTGAAAAATGGCCATATCAATGAAGAGGTCCATTTACTAGGATTCACATTATTTGGTTGAATGGCTGTTCTAGTCAATGTATAGTGTATGATAGTCATCAAAGACCTTAAGGTAGAGGAGATCATTTAACCTTTTTAGTCTCATACTGAGAAACTGGGAATATTTCCTTCTCCTGGAGAACCTGAGAAATATATGAAGTTCCTAGGGCCTGCCAAATTACATCCGAGCCTGTTTGGAAAGTGAATTTCCAAAGAGTCAGTGAAAACTCAAGATAAGTGAGGAAAAATCAAACGTAATTTGGTTTCACCCATAATTACAGGCAGCAACAGTGTGATTGGTTGGTGGAGGGGGAGGAAAGTGAGACAGGGAGGAAGGAAAGTCTGAAAGATTTTGAAGGAGCTGGGTCTGTCTTGATTCTACTTTTGGAGACAATTGCATAGCTTCAGGGTTCCAAGTACCTCCACAGCTCGGTTTTTGTGGGGTTGGTTTGTTTGCTTGTTTATTGGGGTTTTTTTTGGGTGTGTGGGGAATTGGTGTTTGGTTTTTTTGTGGCTTTGGTCAGTTGGTTTTGTTTGGTTTTGGTTTTGTTGGGTTTTTTTTTTTTGGTTACTGAAGCATTGAAACAAAATTACTTTCACTGTGGAAAGACTAAAACAGAAAAATTTGCACAAAGGAAAGAAACTAAAATTTTCTTTTGTGCTGATTCATGAAAAGATGGTTACAAAATGGCTACAGTCTGAGTTCATCCTATATTAATCTTAACCAATGGAGGGCAATAATTGCCCCAAATGCTGTTATTAGTGAGTAAAGATAGACCTATACCTACACAGGGCAAATAATTTGTCTGTCAAATCACTTGTCAGACTTGTCTGTCTCCGCTGATGACTGGGGGTGTTTAGAGAGAACAAATGGACACTTAAAATTAGACGTTTATTTTATTTTGAATTTATCTTGTATTTTCATTGAATGTTCACTGTCTTTGCTAACTGTCAAAATAGATTCTCATGAGAAACCTGTGGTTGGTTCTTCATTGACTTGCTTAAAGTGGCCTGTCTGTGTGTGCAGTGTTCATGTAATTTGTCTCGTAACAGGTTCTGAAGAAGAATTAAACCCTGTTTTGATGGCTTTGAAAAGGAGTGCAGATAGGAAAAAGCCTTCCAAAAGTCTAGAGGACATTCCATCAGCCACCTCAAGTGAGCACAAAGGTTGTGTGTGTCTCCCATGACCCCCTGTTTGGCTTAAATGTGTTCATGCTGGTCTGCCATACAGCCCTGCCAAGTCGTGGCTTTGTTTTTGTTTCTCAATAAGTTGTATGGAGGTTGTACTTTGGAACCAGATCCTTTTCTCATATAGTTTAATTTTCAGTTCTTGGTGTTAATTTTGGAACAAGGCTGGTCTGTGATGCAGACATCTTCCAGGATGTGTGCACTGTGTTGATCAGTGATTAACTGTTTCCTGGATAGTTTTTCAATTGTGAAAGTATTGGCAATTACCCAAAATAGTAATGAGCAACTACTGTCACTGTCTCCTGGTTGCTGGTGTGGGTTGAATAAGTAGACTGTGAAAGCATGAAAAACTCAGTTTAGTAATGATTCACCTGTGTATTCTAGCAGTAAATATATCAAACTCACTTTAAGAGAATACAGTGAGATAATATTATACTTAAAATGAATTCCCAGCTTCCCTCAGTAGCCTCCTTGGATTCCATTTTTAAAAAAAATTATTATTCCTGTCTCACTCCACCCTGCCCCCGAGCGTTTTCATGCTTATCTCATGTCTAATGGGGAAGACACAGACTGAACTTACATTTGTGAACTGAAGCATGGAGATGTAGATTTTTGAAAGATTTTGGCAAGTTGTTCTTCTAGTATTACTTATGCTACTGCTTGCTTCTAACCAGTTTCTAGGTTTTAGGTGTGCACTAACATTGTTGCAACAACATGCTGATAGAAACTATGTCACCATGAGACCCCTGCTTGGATGTAGGCTTTGAGGTAGAATGTCAAGTAAAAGCCTCTTGAATTTAACCCTTCCCATGGCTCTGGTGGTTTGTCTGTGGTTTTGGTCCTCATTACTCTTAATTCTATTATTATCACTGCCATCCACTTTATACCGAATAACAAAATTTCTAACTGTGTTATTTTTCCTGAACAGATAAAGAAAAAATAAATAAACCAAAGGAAGAATTAGTTCTTAGTGCTGAAGATGGTAAATATCATTTGTGTCTGCATGGAAGTTTGTTGCTTTTTTAATGGCCTCTGTTTTCTGTATGCTAGTGAAGGGTTTTGTTTCTTTTTTTTTAACCAAGAATTATATTGTGTTTTTAGATTTGGTTAACCTCAGCATGGCTGGAAAGCTTTTGTAGAATTCTGTTGTGGTGTTTATTCTTAAAAAATCTATTTATGTCCTCCTGTATCTGTAGAAACTGTGCCACTTATCATTGTATTCTTTTGGCCTTCAATCATTCAGCCTATGAGTTACTGAAATCATAGGAAGCTTTGAACACAAGCTCAGTTGAAAGAAATTGGCCTCAGTAAATACTCAATTTGTCTGTTTATCTGTTGCATTGTAAAATCCAAGATGACTTTTGCTAGTGCAAGACACCCTTCATAATACCTCAGCTGGAAAGGAACCTCTCTTAATATCCCTGCCTTAGTCCTATAAAGTAGCATTATTCTAAGCAATAGATGAACTTCTAGATCAGCTACTGCTGATGTCATCAGTCCATTAGTGCATCACAGATACTTTACAGTTAAATTTTTCTTCTTTAGAATTCCAAATCTTACACGCTCCAAGAACGTGTCAAAATAAACAGAATTGAAAGCCATCAAATAATATTGAACATAGTGGAATACAGCACACAATTCTTTATTTACTGCATTGGAGCAGTACAGTATTAAAAGAACAGTTGTGTGCAGTTGTACTTTTTATTTCATGGTTTAGATGCCTTATAACATTGTGCATGCCAGTGGCCCATAGTAGCAATAGGATAATCATAGCATATTAGAATAACAACACCCAGTAAAGTAACAGGACTTAAGCATCATCCTGCACTCTGCCTTCAAGTGGAGACCCCTACTGAAATCCTGTTTGGTATTCAGTGTGAATGTGTAGAGACTAACCTGAGAAGAGCAGGGGGAATTTGAGTTTAATTTGTTAAGATTGAAGTTATGAAAAAAATGACACCAAGCCAAATTGATGGCTGTACAGGCAGAATAAGGCAAGTTCTCTTGAAAGAACTGTTCTTTTGGAACAGCAAAAAACCTGATTTTTTTTGTTTTTTAGCTTGTACACTTACATTACACTCATATTTTGTCATGATCCAGGTCCTTAAAGGAGAACAGCAATGCAAAACACAGAAACAGAATCATAGAATTGTTTAGATTGGAGAAAGCCTTTAGGATCATCAAATCCAACCATTAACCCAGCATGGGCAAATTCACCACTGAGCCATGTTCCTAATTCTGAATTTATCTTTGCATAAACAGAAAGGCTCCATGATGCACCAAAATCAAACAGACCTAATGCCCATACAGGCCTAATACCTAAATCACTACTAACTATTGGAAGGAAAAAAAACCCACAATGTTCATGCGGTCTGGGGAAGTAAAAAAAACCAAAACCACCAAAAACCCAGAAAAATCCCACATATAAAATATATTGATGCTATTTATAACCTTGCAAATCTGTGCTGCTGAATGACTGTTAATACTGCACTGAGCAGGTCCAAAACCTGATCAGCATCAAGAGAGGACTGAAAATGCAGCAGAAAGTGAGTAATAGGATTCTTCCAGCAGATACTGGAGAGACTTTTCCTCTGACAGCTAAACTAATATATTAACAATACTTTTTCATTTAACAAGTTACACATCTGGGCTTGATACTTGCTCTAAGTACTGCATCTAATTGCATACTGACAATAACTGATCTGTTGAGCACTGGTTAAGTTTTGACATCAAAAGCTTTGCACAAGTTTTACTCACCTTGCAAACAATCCCACTGTGTGCAGTCTTTCATTTTATGCAATAAATATGTGCTCCTGTAGGTGGCTATTGGTTGCCAAATCATTTTCTGTCACATCATATTGATGCATCTCACAATATGTATCCTGTTAATCTTTGTGTATTCTGAAATATAAGTGGGGCTTGAGCATGAAAAATTCTGAGGATCACGAGCTTACTGCAAACTGGATTTGTGCAAGCCTAGCTTGTGCAATTAGGTTTTGTACAGTGAAAGAGTACAGAAGTGAGCTGCAGTAGAGGTGTGCAAGTATGGAAGAGAGAGAGTGTGCAAAAAAGTGCATCATTAATAAGATATGCATCTTATAATTAAGTAGGAATACTGCAACTTCCTTGGTCAGGTGTAGAATTTGCTTGATTTACACAAATTTGCCTGTTGCAGTTAAATAGACTGAGTAAATAGAACAAAGTTTGGCTTCTTACGAAGAATATTATGATAATTCTAATGTCAGTGACGATATTGTTAGTGCACAAGTGTGCTTGTTCTTGTTCTGTGAAGAAAATCTAGAAGGTAACCTGCAATGTTTTCTTCATCACTTTTGATCAGAATTTGCTTGTAGCACCCAGGCCACCTCATATCAAGCAACATTTCTGGTTCTGTCAAAGTTTGTTGGTCACTGTTATAGACAATGCCAAAGTAGATTATTCTTCCTAATTATAGCTTCTCTGAGTCCTATGGGGGGGAAAAACCCCCTTGCATCCAAGCTGGTTGTGCATGTGCATGTATTTCATCCAAAGTGGTTTGCTTCTAACTGTTATGGAATCTCACTGTTCCGATGGACAAACATGTTTTTGAAACCTTTTGATTTACTGCTTTTCAGTTTCCACAGTGACTTCACAGCCTGATAAACCATTTTCCAGCCCTGAAAAACTGAAAGGACTGAGCAAGTCGGTACCATCATTCTTACAGGGCGAGGTAAGCTCCATCTCTGAAAAGTTATAGTTTTAGGTACCTGACTGTTAACTCTGTGCAAGTAAAATTTCAGAACTCCGAACAACATGTCATGCTTGATTATTGTTGTTATCATCATGGTGTGACCCTTGGAATAAGCTCTGAAGCCATATTCAAATCTCCTAAAATGACATTGAAATTTGAAAGTGATAAGCAATTTGAACTGTCAGGCCTATGACATCTATGATTCTCTATCAGAAGGATCACAGAGTGCTATGGTTTGGAAGGGACCTTAAAAGACCATCCAGTTCCAACCTCCCTGCCATGGGCAGGGACACCTTTCACTAGACCAGATTGCTCAGGGCTCCATCCATCCTGGCCTTGAACACTTCCAGGGGTGGGGACAGCCACAACTTCCCTGGCCAACCTGTGCCAGTGCCTCACCACCCTTACAGTGAAAACTTTCATCCTAGTATCTTATTTAAACCTATCATCAGTTAGTTTAAAGCCAATTCCCCCTTGTCTAATCACCATATATCCTTCCCCTGTAGGAGGACTTAGGATTTTTTTGTCTTCCAAAGAGTCTGTTTAACTGGACTGATTATCTACACTGCTTAAGTGTTACTTCACTCTCTTCACACTCTGGATTTATTTTGTGCAGTCCCAAACAGCACTCTCCAAAGCAATTTTCTCTCAAGAAGCTTTGCCCTAGGTAGGCTGGACATTATTCAGTCCTTATCGTTGACCTCTGAACAGAGAAAAAATCCTGGTCTGCTTTTACTTAACAGAATAGACATAACCAGATTTTATAAGTAAATTGAAAAGGTCATTATATGTTAAATGTTTATTTATATAAATAACTATTTTCTTAATATGTGTGGAAACTGTTGTTTACTAATCTTGTATCTGTTAGGAGAAGATCTATGACATCAGTTCAAAACTGTTTGAAGGATTGGGGAGACCTTGTAAATTGTTCCTGGGTGGAATACAACAGGAAGATGAAGTTGTCTGTAACAGCTTGTGTAGGAAGGCACATGTGGGAAGGGGATCAATTCTTTAGTGCAGAAATAGCATTGAGATAGAATGGGGTTGTGAGTACATAAGCTGATGATGACCAAGGGAACAAAAGCTGCAATTTCCTCATAGAATAGCAAAGCCCTGCTTGCCCTCTTGCAAGAAAGACTTTGCAAAAACTATTTGCTGCATCCAGTGCTGTGTGCTGAATGTTACCTTCTGACCAGCTGCCTTTAAGAGAGAGGCACAGAACTGACAGCATTTACTGTATAACAGAAAGGACTGGGCATTATCAATTGCATAGGTTATGCATGAGACAGTGACACAGAGAAGTTAAATTTAATTGTCCCAATAAACTTAACTTGGTAATTTTTCACTGATACTTGAGATTTAAAACAGACAAACAAACCCCCGAACCTAGTTGCATCGCTGCTTAAAAAAATTATCAGTGTCGGCTGTTCATCAGAAAAAACTCCCTTTCAACTTTAAATGCATGACCTAATTCTAGAAATATTATTCATGTTGCACTACAAGGGAATTCAAATTCAGATTTCCACTGAGTCTCAACCTGCATTAAAATTCTGTTTGTTTGTTCGTTTTTTAATTTTCCTTGTGACTATAAAGAATGTACACAGACTTTCTTTCTGTGATGTTTTTGTAGAGTGATGACAGAGAGACAGATACAGCATCAGAAAGCAGTTATTCCTTTGGCAGAATCAAGAAGAGTCCCAGCTCTCTAACCAATCTTAGCAGCTCTTCTGGCATGGCATCCTTATCCTCTGTATGTAAACCAAAGCATTATTTTAATGGCACTTTGCTTTTGCTAATTTCTCCAATATTGTTTTGGCTCTTTTCTCATTTATTGTATCTTACTTCCCTTGTCATCTCTGTCTCCTTCTTTCTACTTCTGTTGTATGAATATAACATAATTCCTTGCATGGAATTGCCTGAAGCAAGTAAAGTAAAATAAAATAGATTTCTTTTTTTTTTTTTTTTTCTAGTAATATATTGGAGCTTGTTCAGGGCTTGAACAAAGATATTGATTTTACCCTTAGAGCTTACATTTGGAGCTGAAAATGAGGAACAATTCATATAGAACAAACATTCAGAAAGAGAAAAAGGGGAGAAAGATAAGTCAAACCGGGAGATATTATTGGTATATCAGGTGTGTAGTTGAGTCAACTAGCTAACCAAAAATCATTGATTTATGTGGACTTTGAGTAGGAAAAACAGGGGAAGGATGTTGAGATAAAAAATTTTGGGGAAGGATGTTGAGATAAAAAATATATATATATATACACACACATCTTTCTTCTTCTCTGGATTTAGTATTTAATTGTCAGGGTTTTATTTAGTTACAGTTACGTACATAATTCAGCCATACAGACTTTATCTATTAATCTTTTTATTATTATTTTAAGAAGGTCTGTTGTCCTAAACTCTTAGGCTCTGCTTGCTGCAAGGAAGATCAGCTGAGTAGATGTAGAAGTAATATTTCAAGGATCTGAGCACAGGCAATCTTCATATGTACAGCATCCTATAATTTAATTTCTTCTATCTCAATGCAGTAAACCCATTAAATTTTTTTGTAAGAATCCTGGTCTAACACCTTTGATTTCCAAATATCTTTCTTTCATTAATCTGCTTGCTGAGAAGCTTGTATAATAGTGTCCATTAAATGTTATTGTTATATCTAAAGAGATGCAGTTGATTTCTTTACTGTCTGAATCCTGAGCACAACTTCTACCCTGATCCTGAAGTATCTCGTGAAATGCAGTTTCTGGAAAACATTTCTCCTCTTGTACTCTGCAGGTGAGTGGCAGCCTAATGAGCATCTATAGTGCAGACTTTGGCAATGTGGATGTGAAGGGGAACATTCAGTTTGCCATTGATTATGTGGACCAGCTGGATGAGCTCCACATCTTTATTTGCCAGTGTAAAGACCTGGCAGTGGCAGATGTTAAGCGACAGCGTTCAGACCCGTAAGTACAAAGAATGCATTTCTTTTCTAATGGAAGTTTTTCTTTTAATGTGGAGATGAAAACTGCTGGGGTTTTCCAATCTCACTAACCTGCTGGAGTGAACCACCCAAGAAATAGATAAAGAAGATACAATGTGCTTTTTGGGTTGTTTTTACTCTGATTGAATATAGAACTGCCCTTATGAATTGGTGTGTATATATATAAACATAGGACATTATAACTTTTAAGAATATTAAATTATCTTTTAAAATTCTACTTTTCAGATGCTAAATCCCACTTTGATATGTTTTCAGTAGGATTAGCACCTATAAATATGATATTTGGGCCTGCTACAGTTACATGTTCTGTATTTTTATGTGCTGAGGAGACATTTCAACAGATTTTCCCCTGGAGAAGGATATTATGAGAAAGTGATGATGTTATACATCACCACTGCTGTTGTAATTCTTAAATATACAAGCTGAATAACATAATGTCTACTCAGGTGGGTTTCTTTTACTTTGTAAGCAAATACTTGTGTATTTTGGAAGATGAAGTTGGAGAGGGTCTCAATTTTGTAGGTTTTTGGGGATTTTTTAACTCTTCTAACAACCCTGTCTAAATTTTAGGTATGTAAAGACCTACCTCCTTCCAGAGAAATACAGACTGGGCAAACGGAAGACATCTATCAAAAAGAAAACTTTTAATCCAGTCTATAATGAAATATTGCGGGTATTTATCAAATTATTACTAGATATGATATACTGTATGTGTGACATGTGAGGAGCCTCAGCTTCTGGGCACGTTGCACTCAAAAGGGACATTAGCACGAGAGGGATTGCTCTGCAGAGCTGGCTGTGTGCTTCCATTGATAGGTTAACTCTGCAGTGGTCTCTGGATCCAACATTGAGAACACTGGTGGTTTTATACTTCTTGTAAACAAACACGAGCCATGTATGAGCTTAAGATGATAGAAACAAAAATGAAATAGTTGGTTTTTGTTGTGATTTTTTTGCTTTCTGAAATGCAGAAGTGAGCAGTTATGGATGTATAAACCCAGACACTTTTTTCCTAACCGTATTACTTTCTCACTCAGCACCTCACACAGGTAAAAATTCAGCTTGTTTTAATTTATTTTTTTCTTACTTCTTCCTGGCAGTATAAAATTGAGAAGGAGCTCCTAAAGAATCAAAGCCTCAATATATCTGTCTGGCACAATGATACCTTTGGTAGGAATAGCTTCCTTGGTGAAGTGGAGTTGGATTTAGGAGCTTGGGATTGGAATGATCCATCCAATAAGCAGATCAACTGGTTTCCTCTCAAGCCAAGGGTAGGTTGGCAGTTTTGCATTTTCTGCTGTGTAAGTGCAAAATCAAGTCATTATTTGGGTTTGGTTTTGTGTGTTCTGTGGGTTTTGTGCTGATATAATTATAAATACTTATACACTGGTAAACAGAAATACAGTTCTGAGATGTCTTTTAGTCTAGCTAGCTATTACAGTAGGAGAAATTTCTCACAGTCTAAGGAGTAGGAATTTCAAAGTATTGTCATATTGCTGCAACAAAAATCTGAAGGCACTTATTAACCAAATATGGAGTAAACCTTTTGAGGATACGGAGCAAGTGCAGCACCATTTTAGTATCAGATGTTTGGTTTAATTTTTTTTTTTTTCATTTCAGACTTCAGCAATAACTCTTAATCTAGAAAACAGAGGGGAGATGAAACTAGCCCTCCAGTATGTCCCACATCCAATTGGAGGTAAGCATTGCTGCTTTGCTTGGATTCATCAAGCCTTTGGTGGTTTTGTCCTTTTTTTATTTTTAATTAAAAAAAAGAGAAACATTTAGAAAGGAAGAAAGGGGAGATCCTTTTTTTAATTAAAAAAAAACCAAAACAACAAACAACTTGTTTAATGTTTGTCATTCACTTCAGACAGCTTCTTTCAACATAAAAGTTTTCTGTTTTCTTCCTAGAGGATTAAGTCACTCTGACTGTGAATACAGTTAAGAACTCCAGACTATTTTTAGATCTTTTGTTGTATTTAATGTTACTGATGAAGAAATTACCTCATTATCATAATCTAAGATTTGTAATGCAATATGTACGTGTAACAAAATTCTGTTTTCTCAATAATTTTAGAGATTCTAAATCATCAGGTAGATGCTGTGATGTGCTAAGCAATGACAACACACAGAATTTCAAGCAATACTAGGTGTCAGAAGTAGCAGCAAGTATTTAGAAGGCAGAAATTTATAGCAGTCTGATCAGTTTGGATAACTCTTGTCTGGCAACAGATAGTGGACCAATCTGAGAGTGAAGCCAGGTCAGGTCTTTAATCCAGACAGACAGTCAGTAAGAACCAAATATATTAATAGCATAAAAGAGCTTATTTGAAAGTACAAGCAACAATAAATGCTAACATCACATAGACTGATGACAAGCTGATCTGCTTATCTAGGAGTCTTGGGAAGAGAAGAGCAGTGGCATGTGTTTGCTTAGTTGTAACAGAAGAAAAGTCATTGTAGGAATGCAGACATGATGTGATCTTGCAGTTCTTTGATAGTACATGCAGAATGAAGATTTCAACTTCCAGAATACAGAGAGCAATGCTGAATTAAGATGTGAGATAACAAGTCCAGGCTGAATATCACCTCTACAAATGGGCAAGAACTGCTGCATCAGACAAAATATCTTTAAAAGGCATCTGCTTAAGCAGATGTTTTGTTTTATTTTTACAGGAAAGAAGACTCTGTCTACTGGTGAGGTTCACATCTGGGTGAAGGAATGCCATAACCTCCCTCCTCTGAGAGGCAATAGGCTCAACTCTTTTATTAAATGGTAAGAATTGTGGTTGAAGTCATCAAACTTGGTGGCCTAATAATGCTACCATGGTGCTTTCTAATTGTATCTTTTTCTACATTCATATTAAAAGAACACTGAATTGCTTTCTGATTCTTCCTAATCGTAGTGCAAATTGTCCTGCATAGTTTAAAGCTTCCAGATGCTAAGTATGTACCACCAAGTAAAACTTAGTGGGAGAGCTTTCTGTGTCATTATTACACTTTAGTTTTGTCTCTGTCACCTGGTGGAAGGACTAGTCAAACTGTTCTGGCTTTTATTCACATTTAAGCAAAGCATGTTTGTGCAAAACATGGTTTAGCTTAGCAAATTTTGGGAGGAGATGGAAGTGTGAAATAGTGTAATAGTGTGAATACGTAGTTGGATTTCTTCCCCCTTCCTTTCCACATACAGTCTAAAAATGTGAAGAGACAAGAATGACAAGATGGTTGGGGAAATCTCTGGCAGCAATAAAATGTTTCAGCGTCATCAGTGATAACACAGCAAATAAACTCACTTGTGCCTCTCCCCCACCTGACTTGCCCTTCCATCCTCTGAAGCACAAGGGTGGATACCTGCTGCCAGTATTTCCTACAAGGGGCTGAGAATATGACCCTTCACTCCATCTCTGTAAAGCACTGTGTCTTCAGTCCTATTGTAACATGCAAAACACAGTTAATCAGAAGCTTTTCCCTTTTCAGTATGTTTAATGCAGTCTGTGCTGTGCAAGTGCAAACTGACAGTGCTTTTTCTCTCTGAAGTACCATTCTTCCAGACACCAGCAGAAAAAGTCGCCAGAAAACAAGGACAGTTACTAAAACTACAAACCCAGTATTCAACCACACCATGGTCTATGATGGCTTTAGACCAGAAGATTTAAAAGAAGCCTGCATAGAACTCACAGTCTGGGATCACAACAAACTAGCAAACCACTTTCTGGGAGGCCTCCGGATAGGCCTTGGAACAGGTATTGAACAATCACCACAATAATACTTAACTTGCAAAGTAGTCTTTCCTTTTTTTTTCCCCTTTTCCACTTCTTCTCTTCTTTTTCAGTCTTTTCTCTTGAACAGTTTTATTCAGTAATGTACCTATTCTTCAGAACAGATCCTGAAATGTAAATAATAGTTGTGTTAGGAGGGTTAGGATGACTGACAAGGAGAAGTATTAGAAACAAACTTTTGTCTGGCCATACATTGTATCTGGTACTGTTTAAAGTATAAGATTATGGTATTCCTGCCCCTGAAATCTGATAATGTCTTGCAAACTTACTCATGCAAAAAAATTGTGTAAAGACAGCAGTGGGTGGAAATAAAAGGATAGATCAGGAATACAGGATAAGATTGGAAGATACGGAATAGGAAAAATTATAAATGCAAACAAGTTTTTAGCATAAGGGCAATATAAGATGTGCAGATATAGCAACAGGAAATACATATAATTCTTCTATTTGTCACTTTATTTCTGCTCTCTGATCTGAGGGGAGGATGTGTTTGGAGTCTTCTCAAGAAATGCAATGTACAAGCTACTTTTCACAAGTTAATTTCTTGCATGGCTCACCAGAATAATCTAAATTACAAATTAGAATAATAAATCTTAATTTTAATTTTAGAGTACCCAAGGTTGCATTTCAGTACAAAATCAGTACCCTGATTTATTGTTAAACCTTCTCAGATGTATTGCCAATTAGCATCTTTTTCCTTGGTATTGTGACAAAAAGACCAAGGGTAAAAAGGAAAAAATCTGGACAAAGATGACAAAATTTGTGCGAAACTGATGTTAATTGTATTTGACATAATTGCTCAAGAGTAAAAATGTAGAACTGGATCTCCAAAGCACTGGGTCAGCTACCTGAGGAGGTGTAACTATTTTAGAGCAGGAAAATTTGATTGTCTGTGCTTAACTCTGCAGCAGATTAAGTAATTTTTCTCTTAAAACTGTCATTTTTCTAGGCAAAAGCTATGGAACTACAGTAGATTGGATGGATTCTACTTCAGATGAAACTGCCCTTTGGGAGAAGATGATGAACTCTCCTAACACTTGGATAGAAGACACACTACCTCTCAGGATGCTTCTGGTTGCAAAATTGACAAAATAAGGTGGATTTTTATTTGTTAGTGTCAAAAAGAAACCTTGGGAATTAAATTGAAAGCATGGGGGTAGAACTTGGAATAGGAACACAGTAGTATATTTTTTGACTGTTTCTGCTCTGTTACTGTTCTGGTTTTGTGCTGTCAGATGTCACTTTGTATTTTAAACATTTGCTTGCAATCATTATGTAAAATGTAGGGATTTTTAAATTACTTATTCACTGAAAACAACTTCAAGAAAGAAGGTGCTTACAGAACTCAGTGTTAGAGGTAGCTGTGATACCTGGATGACTGTGCTGTCTAACTGAAGCATTGCTGATCCCTTCAGTGATCCAAATCACCAGCAGAAATATAAGAGCAAGTCAACTGTTTCTGTACATTGCTTGGATTGTTCATGAAGTCTTACTGATAAGACAGCAACATTAGTGTTAAAGCTCATTGGTATGTATTTTTATCCACATTATGCCATGTTAGACATCACCAGCATGGAATATGGGCATGAAGAATTTAGTTTTTTGAAAGTTCCTCTAGTTGTAATTGCACATTTCTAGGACATGAAAGTTACTTCCCTGATGAAAGAAGTGTGGCATGAAGTGGCACTGTTGATGTCCTATTCTACAAGGTGCAGAGGACTTAGTTCCAATGTACTGTAAAAAATCAGGGTTATAAAAGGTTTGCTTTATATATGTGTTAATCATCTTGCTAGCATACAATACTTAGTCTTAAGTGCTGAAGATGTGAAGGTGAAATCTTTTTTTTATTCCAGTGCTACTCTAAAGGATCTCAATGTGCCAATTTTAGTATGACAAGGATGCTGGGTATTTATTCTCCAAAGTGCACTTGTTTGTACCTTGTTTGTATCCAAAAAACATCCTGGGGTTTTTTTTTCAAGAAGTGAACTTACCTGTGCTTCAGCTCCACCGTTAGGACACTGGGAGGACTATGGTGGGCTTTGCTTAGTTTTGAGGCATAGGAAATAAGACTGGAGTTTTTAACTTGTAGAAATGCATGCTACTAGTAGATAAATACATAAAATACAAAATACGTTCCTTTTTCTTTTTTTTTTAAATAAATGCAGCCTATTTAAACTAAATTGGAATACAGTTTTGATTAAATGCCAGTGGTTTATGTTAGCCATTCAGCATGTAATATAACAAAATGCAGACAGAAAACATTTTTGAAAATAAATGCACAGTTATTTACTCCAGCTAAGTCTAAAAGCTGGTGTAATCTTTCACTTCAGTTAGAGTAGAGGGGAGAAGGGAGCTCTTCACAGCTCTAATGCAAATGCTTGATTTAATAATAGAAATTTAAATGCTACTTGGTATTTATTATACACTATGAATGGAAAAAAAGGAAAGACACTCTTCAACCTTCCAGGGAACCGACTTTCTCTCTCATCAACCAGGCAGTCTGTGGAGTTTAAAAGTGTCAAAAGCAGTTTGCCAGTCTTTGATACCTTCCTGCTTCAGGTGTTTTGTATGAGACTGGTAACTGCTACAGCTTACACTCTGCCAGACATATACAAAACACTTTTTGACTAGGGAACACGTGCACATGACACTTCAGAACAATGTGTTTTTACCAAAATGGTACAGCTGCTGCTTTGATTCTACATTCTTGAAGAGTCACTCCAGAAAGGATGATGATTCTGAAAAAGAAGAGGCACCTGATTTATTTGTATTCTCTCCCTATATGAATATTTTTATGAAATTTTTCATCTGAAAACATAGGTTACTGTGAACATGACCTACAGTTTCACAGAATTAATGTTCCTGTTGCAGTTTTATCTCCTGTCAAGCTCAAATACATCGTGAAAGCAAATCAGCTTTAGGTTCAATTGTAGAGATAGGGTCTTAAGGCTCCACATTTGCAGGACTTGCCTGGGTCATGCCTCCAAATTTGCAGGATCCTCAAAGCCAGCAACTGACTCAAAATCAGAAGTCGCTATTGAGGGGCTGCTCAATAGCAGGCCACAAGTGTCAATCTGCTGTCTTCTGTACTCTACAAAATTTTTATACCTAAACTTAACTGCCATCAAAATAAAATGTTTAGTTTGTGACAGTGACAATCTCCTTGTCTTCTGATCAAGCAGAAGACATTTCGTGTCTTGCTATTCTTTTAGCCTTCCTGGGGACTGACACAGAATTTTTCTGGTATCTCCAAAGACTCTGCATATCACCTCATTAACAGACCAAACCTCCAATTTTGAAAAACTACCTGAACATGAATGCAAGATTTACTTACACATTGCTCTTGTAATTAACTAGTTTGATTAACTAATGACATAGGGGTACTATGTACTCATCTAAGTCAACCAAGAAACTGAGACAAGTAATAAAAACTTCCTCCTCAGTTTTTAATACCTTTATTTTTATCGTGTACAGAATCCCTAACTTCAGTAGTATGATAATATGCTGATAGAGAAATGTGAGTTGGGAAGTTGACTAAGACAAAAAAATTAAAGAAACTACTTACTTTGTTCTCAAGGCAAAGGGAAAGCATTTAGTCACCCATAACCAAAATTTTAAAGGTGCATAATTAGCTACTCATTAAAGGGCAATTTGATAAATTAATAGCTATGCTTTGTCATAAAGGTGAACTAGAATTAAGAATCAAAGCAGCCACACTCCTAAAATATCTTTATGTATATTCATTTTTCTGGAGAAACACAACAGTTCCTTCCTCTCTTCTCCTTCATGTTACAAGTTCATCTTTCTTTCAGCCCATTATTTTTTTTTTTTAGCACTTATTTGTGTATACGCATATATACATGTGTGAATATCTTCTAAATTACAATGTTTTCTTGCTATAAACCAGGCTTCAAAGTCCCAGCTCTCCTTTTGTGCTCTGTGTTCAGAAACATCCCATCGCTGCAAGTAAGGCTGCAAACCTGAGTTGGTGCAGGCAACTCCCATTGCTTTGGTTTCACCCATTTTGAAACACATCCTGTGCCCTCCTTCTCTTGTGTGCTTCATGTCTGTTACCCACAGCACTCTCTTCTTTCTCCTCTGTATCCCTTTCCAGAGGATTCAGCAAAACATGCACTGACTTTTTTCTTCCAGTTGCATTTATTTTTCCCTTCCCTATCCTGTCTGGCAGATTTTTATTAGCTGCTAAATAAAGTTGTGAGTTGCTCAGGACAAGGTCTGTCTTTACTTTCCATGGACCTTCAATGTGTTCTGAGGTCAGAGCCTGCTATTCTGATTCTGGCATGTGCAGGATGTAAGCTGAGAATGAGGAGTTCTTCAAGCTTGTGGAAATTCTCTTTCCTTTTCCAAATCTGTGTGCTTTTGAGAGTGTCAGCAATGTTTGTTTGCTAAGAAACACTGCCAGCTCTTTCAGCCACCCTGGTGGGGCTGGCCTGGCTCCAAGAAGCCTGGATGAGGTCATGAGCTCTGGAGTGACTGGATTCAGCATCTTACCTCTGTTGGAGAACAGAACAGAGGACAAACAGAAACAGAACCTCAAATAGGAGAGACAACAAACAGACAGCAGGAAGAAAATACCTGGTAAGAAAATAGTTTTCTCTTCTTAAACCCTGCTCTTTGTTTTTCCACTGTATGGCCTAAACCTTTCAGTCATTTCCCCTCTCCTCCATTATTTACAAAGGATCCAAGGTAGCAACAGCAGTGAGAGAGTGCGGGATGGTGGAGGCAGAGCTGGTGTCTGTACTGCAGTTGCTACTACACAGCTCTGAAATTATTTGTGCTTCACAGGTGTTTACTCATTTTTGCTGTACATTATCTTTCATCCTTGCTTTAAGATGGCTCCTTCCCACATCTTAACTTTACCTCTAGTCAAAGCTCCGAAATTCACAAAACCTGATTATCAGTGTGCTGTTTCATGTGCTGTTTCAGGTCTGCATCCAAATGAAAACATTTGTAGATGAGTTGTAGGCTAATTTTTCAAATGTCTGGGTAGGATGCTGTGTGGTCCAGCACCAATAATGAATGGTGCATATGTAATAGAAATATTTTCCTTATTCTTACATGAAGAACCAGGTTTTTAAAATTACATGTCTAAATTAATCTAGCAGATCAGTGTGAAAACTCAGTTGAGGAACTGTTTCTCCAGGCACAGAGGGTTTGTATCACAGAGCATTCACTAATTATTAACATTATATAGATCCTGTACTTGATTCATAAATCTCTAAGCACAGGATAAGGCTATTCAGTTGTTTTTAACAAGCAATGTACTGTCATAGAAATCTTGTAAATCAATTAGAAGTTTGACGTAACCCTCCGTGTTTTACTTGCAGTTACAATACAGAGCTGTAGGAGAAAATACAGAGGAAAAGGATTGTGTAAGGAATTATTTACAGCTTTATCACTTACAAGCTTTTTATCTAAATATAATAGTAGTTCTTGTAGCTACAACAGCAGTGCCTTGAGAAGAAATAATTAGCTAAGCTAGTCATCAGCAAATGAATAGGCTTGAATAAATACTAAGCCCACACTCTTTGCTTTTGCTCACGGAGTCTGGCATTCTTGAGTCTCAGTGTGCCTGACTCTGAGCCAAAGGAGGGGGGGAGGGTGGCAGGCCTGTGGTTGCCAGCTGACATTAGTTTTGGGAGGTCCTATTCCCCCACATCAGTTTCTCTGGACTTTCAGAGAAACACCACCAGCTTATGGCAGCAGTGTTGGCCACACAACCATTGGGCACTGTTTAATTACGCTGAGTGTCACTAACAAAGCAGCCACTATAAAATTTTATCTTGTCTTTGCATGAGACAGGTGCTCCATGGCTTAGGAGAGAGGAGCAGGTATGGGCAACTCCACAGGTGATCCAGAGACAGGCAAAGATGTGGAAGATCTGACAAAAAGTTTGGAGGGACTCTGTGAGAGCTCTAAGGAGCGGAGTGAGGAGGCGTTGCTGCTTTCACACCTAGAACAGCATCATCATCTTGTCTCTATACTGAAGGAGAAAGTGGATGACACACACAAATACTGCAGAGACCTGAAGCAGCTCAACATGGAGCTGGAGAAACTGAGGGGAGAGGATGCTGTGAAAATTAAAACCCAGACCCAGCGTATTCAGTATTTGGAGGGGCGCTTCACGGATCTGGTCAAAAACCATGAAAAAATGATGCAGTTCAAAAATGAACACAAAAACCAGCACATGCAGCTGTGGGAGGAGAACAAGCGCCTGCGGCAGGACAGGGAAGCACTCTTCAGCCAGGCTGTGAGGGAGAAGAAAGCTGGAGTGCTCCGGCTGGCAGCCCAAGCCAGGAAGATCTCACAGCAGTTATGCTCCTTGCAGGAGAAATATGCTTATGAGAGTCACAGAGCCCAGGAGTGAGAGAAGGAGCTGCTGGAAGCTCAGAGCCAACAAGCAGATGCCTATGCCCAGGAGGTGGATTCACTGAAGAAGCAGCTGTTGCTGCTACAGGAGAGGCACCAACAAGCTGCTGCAAGGGCCAAGCAGGAAGAGAGCAAGCAGAGGGCTCAGGGCAGTGAGCTGCAGGCCAAGCTGGAATGGGCACATGAAGAGAAAAAGCAGCTACTGAACCTGGCCATGGAGAGGAGCAAAGCTCTGCAAGATAAGGAGCGGGAAATTCAGAAGCTGGACAGTGGAAGAAGCCATGCAGAGAGCAGGAAGGTGCCTCAAGAAAGAGGCAGCAGCAAGCAGGCGTACAATGAACTCCTGCTGCGGTTCAATGCTTACAGAAAGCACAGTATGGATTTGCTGACTAAAGAGAGAACTCTGAATGTCACACTCCGTCACTTTGTTGCATAACTGCAGTTTTTTCTCTGTTCTCCTCTCAACAGGTGCCTCTGTGGTAACACAACCCTGAATTTTGTTCCTCACCATGGGACCATCCTCTGGTTTCTTTATACTGTCCTCACCAGCTTAAACCCTCCTCCACTGACAGTTATGTAGCCTTTTTGTCATTACGCCTTTATGAAAGTAAATCACTACACTCTTAAATCTGAACATGGATCATTGAACCAGTCAAACCTGTGACATGAATGATTAGGGTGGAAAACATAAAATATGAATTTGATTTATTTAGTGCTAACCTCTGCTGAATCATAGGTTTAAATTTTTTTTTGTTAAAATAATGTGTTTTTTTCAAGATGACCAAAAGCTCAAACTCTTAGCCTTTTGTATTTGATTCTGCTTTGAAGTTCAACAGAGGCTGGGCATGTAAGAAGCTCTGAGGCTCCAAGAAAGAAATCCTACCTTGCAATATCTCTGCAATTCTCTAAATTCAAGAACTTAACAGGTAATCCAATAATATTATACAACAACTGATTCTCAAGCAAATTACTGTTCATAGTTTTCCAGTAGTCTTACAGATTTCTGCAGTCATTTAAACCCTATTTAATTCCAGAGTAGTATTTATATCCCCATTCATCTCAGAATAAATTGTCAAGCCTTTTGGGTGATTTTGATCTGTTCTTTGGAACAGGATGATGTTCTAGATGTTCTACCAGGGTTTTTTCCCTGTTTTTAGCTGTTTCCTGCAGATAGTGATACACTCTTCTATTTTGTGCACGTCTGGCAGCTTTTAACAATAAGAAAAATCATTCCTGTCAGCACTGTGGGATCCAGAGACCTCCCACTCTCTCTTACTGGTCTCCTAGGCAAGAAGGAAATTTTTGCTGCTGAATTTCAGCTCCTGCTCTTTAAGTCCTCAAAAAAAAAAAAACCAAAAAAAAAACAAAACCAAAAACAACCAAAACCCAAAACAACCACCATGAGAAGCCAAACAGCATCCCCCACCTGGGCTGTAGGTAGTCGCCTCCAGAGTACCTCAAGTTCCTTGCCACATGCTTATGCCTGGGGATAACTCAAGAATTTAGGAAACTAATTGAGTATTTCTTGGTCCTGGGTATGAGGACCAAGGTATAAGCCATAGCCATGGTATCAGAATTGGTATCTATTGAGGTCATTTGCAGAAATGACTGGAAGCAGCAGGTCTGGAGGCCCGTGACCAGCTCATCTGAAGGACTGGCTGAACCAGGTGTGGTTTCTGGCTTTGGCACAGGTTTCCCAGAGAAGCTGTGGATGACCCCATCCCTGGAAGTGTTCAGTGTGAGGTTGATGGGGCTCTGAGCAATCTGGTCTAGTGAAAGGTTTACCAGCTCAAGGCAGGGGGGTTTGAACTAAGTGATTTTTAGGGTCTGTTTCAACCCAAACCATTCTCTGATTCTGACTCTACATAAGCAGCTGCTAGCAGCCTTTCTTCTGAACTTCTCTGGACTACCCTTGAACCCATGCAAAGCCAGGTGAGAAGTATGGCTCTACTACCTGCTGTGTGATGAACCACAGCATTTCTTCTGATCCTGGCTCCTACAAGTGTCATTCCACAGGTGTTTTATGGACCACATTCTCCTACTTTTTAACCATACTCCCCTGCTCTGAGCTGCCCACCCCACATACACATTTCGTTGATCTCAGTGCTGGCAGCTACAGCATAAACACCAACTGACTCACATTACGCACTATGCCCTTGGTCTGAGAGCTGGCTGCTCTCTTTGGATTAGTCCATAGGCAATGAGGAGCACCTGCATCCCTCTGGTCACTGCAAGAGACCCTGAAACCAGGTGCCTAAATACTCTAAATCTGGGCAGAGGACACCCGCTCGCTTGTGTGACAGAACAGCCCCACAGGCCTCTGGCCCAGCCCCAGCCATGGGGTGAGGTGGGAAAGACCCCACATTCTGCACTCTTCAGGGACATCCCCCTTCCCACCCTTTGGCAATGGCTACATGTGAGAGACCCTCCCCGCTACTGCCTCACACACAAACCCTTGTCACTGCCCCCCATTCCTCCTTCACTCCCCATCACTGCACACGCACATTTCCTACACACCTCTCATCACCCAGACCACACACATCTCTCCTCACACCCCCAGCCTCCCACACCTGTCACCCTGCTATCCACAAAAATCGGATTTGTTACCTGGTGTTCAACAAGCCAGTAATTACACATGTGAGACATCCATTTATTTCAGTTGCACAAGCTTGGGTGCTCGGTGGTATTCCACAAATCAAACACACCAACTATCAAAACTTTTTACTATTTATATGTTTTAGCAAACAAGGGAATTGGTGTTACAAGCTAAAAGTTACCTAGTTCTCTTATTAATTAGTATTCTATCAATTAATGATTCTTTCTTGCTAATTAGTTTGCACGCTCAGTCTTTGTCCTTTTTGGGGTCGGTGATCCGTGAGTTGGTGGTTGGGATCTCCCCCTGCTGGAATTATGTTTTACCCAGCCGGAGCTGATTTAGCACAATCGCCGAGTTTGGTTTATTAATTTATTCCTTATCGTGGGAGTTCTGCCAGATGTCCTTGTGGCCCGTAAATTCTGCATTCTTTGTGTCCACTATCAGCAGTACATCCTTCTTCCCAAGCTTTGTTAACCTCCCCCTAGGTCTGAGGTCATTGAAACGCGATGAGCCCTAAACCTTAAAAAGGCAATTCTAGTGACAATTAATTTGTCCTTCTAACACCTGGAGATCGCTTAGAGCTCGTTAGCTGCTCTCTGTTTCACGGATCTCCCTTCTCGTTGATTAGACTTGAAAGTATACAAAGACCAAACGTCAAAGAACATCCCGTCTCAAGAAAATTTTTACATATCCTACATTTGGTAACAGTTTCTCCCCCATTCCCAGACGCCGCTTTCCCGCGCGCGGGCGCAGTGGCGAGCCGCTTCCACCGCCTTCC